>QAPG01000449.1:0-21195 GCA_004366825.1 Colletotrichum spinosum
GAGTTATTAGTTATTTATTATTTATAAAAAGGTTAATATAAAGTAGGTATACTAGCTGCTATAGCCGCGAGGGCTTTAGCCTTAGATTAACTAGGGGCTGGCTATAGTAGTTAGTAGGGGGGTAGGAAAGCTGAAGTTATACTTCAAGGGGTAATATATCTACTAATAGTTGCAGTAGAGAGCGAGCTATTAGCCCCTCCTATTTAATAAACTTATAATAATAAAATATATAATATTTAAATACTTATAAATAGCTAATATCTCTTAGAAAAGAAGATATTTTAGACTAAACCTCTTCTTTTATATATTAATAAGAAGGTTAAAAATAACATTACTTATATACTACTATTTTATTAAGAGTTTAGTAAGAGTATATAGTAGCTTACTTTTATATTTAGAAGTTAAAATATATTACTTAAGTATTTAGTAATAGATAATAATCTAATTCTAAATTACCTAAATAGTACTATATAGTTTAAATAGAATCTAAATAGTAAAGATTAATACAAATAGTAAATATATAGTAAAAGAATAACTTATATTATAATATTTCTATTTATTCTTCTTATCAAAAAATATTTTATTATATAATTACTAATAATATAAAATAGCCTTTCTATATTAAAATAAAATAAAGATAGATAGCTAAAGTAAGGCAAATAGTTACTAGATTCTAGATATAAAAAACCCTTATTAGTAGTTTTTTTACTATTATAGATACATACCTAGAGGATAATAGTAATAACTATAATATAAGATATTATTAGGAAATATATAGTATAAAAATAACAAAGAAAAAGAAAACAAAAGAAAAAATAACAAACTAGAAATAACTAGTAAAATAATTTAGAAAAATATCCAAAAGATTATTAGAAGATAATATAAATAAAGAATTAGAAGATAATAAGATATATATAGAAAAAATAGATAATACTTATTAAATATGTAGTAAAAGAATATAAAAAGCTATAGTATAACTTAAAAACTATTCCTATTAAAATAATACTATAAAAATCAAAAGTATCGATATATCGCAAAGATAATAATAAATATATTTATAAATAATAGAAAGAATAACTAAGAGCTTAATAATAGTAATAATAAAATTAGTTCTATTCTTTAAACTATAGAAATTACTTCAGAAAATAATAGTACTAATATAGAATAATTACTAATACTAAAAATATATTTTATAATAAATAATTAGTAATAATATATAAACTTATAATAGATAATAAAAATATATAATTATAACTTTAGGGACTAAAACTTTCAGAAAGGGGGATAGTTATAAAGATATACTAATAAAACTATATAATATACTTAATAATTAGCTAGTTATAATTACTAAAGTACTAGAAAGAGTTTTTAACTAAAAGATTATAATTTAGATCTTTTAAGTAATAGTCTATATAGTAATATAGGCTTTATTTATATATCTAAACTTTTCTTAATTAAAACCTTTAGCTATACTCTTACAAATAGCTATTAGATAAAACTCCTTTAAGATATATTATTATTCAATTATATTATTAACTACTAGCTAGAGAAGTAAAACTTAGTAAATAATCTATTAAGATAATTAGATTATTAATTTATAAAAAGAGAAATTTAATAAATTAGAAATACCTTTTTAGAAAACTTCTTAAGTTAATTCTTAGATAGAATAATAATAATATCTCTCTAGATTTAAAAGCTAATAGTAAATTTGGAAGATATTATTCTAAAGAGATTAAAAGAGATATCAGAAAAAGAAATTTAATAAATATAAAAAGAGATTAATTATTATTAGGAGAGAAAAAGAGTTATATTAGAAAATTAATAATTAGTTTATTAATAAAAAAAGAAGCGTAAAATTCTAAAGTCAACTAATCATTCTAAATAGATATAAACTTTAAGTCAACTTATTAATAGCTTTTTATAATAACCTTTTAAAAAGATATTTAGATATTATTAAGATACTTAAGAAGTTAGGATAGATATATTAATAGAAGTCTATAAGAAAGGATATCATAAAATATATATCAAAATATATAATATACTAGTCATTAAAGTCTTAATACTACTTCTTATATAGTAAATTAATACTTCTATTAATACTTACTAATTTATAATAATATATTAATATAGACTTTATTATTAAATTACTTAAGTTAATTGAATTTTTAGAAATAGGCTATAATAGTATATTAATAATAATAAATTAATTTATAAAATATATATTCTACTTACTAATAAGGGAGTCTCTAATAGTAGATATGTTAATAGCCTTCTTAGTAAATAATATCTTCCTTGAATATAGATTTTTTCAAATTATTATATCTAATAGAAGTTTATTGTTTACTAGTAGCTTTTAAGTTTTTATTATGTACTTACTAGTTATTAAGAAGAAATTGAATATAGTATACTATTTATAGATAGATAGGTAAATAGAATAGTAAAATTAGAATATAGAATACTTCTTAAGAATAATATTTAACTTTAATTAAGACAATTAGGTAAAATAATTATTTATAACTAAGTTTATTTATAATATTTTAGTCTATAATACTAGTAGGGTTATACTAGTAGATATTTTAGTAGGTTACTTATTAAAAAGACTTTATAATAATTTCTAGAAGGTATTAAACTTAAAATAATCTTTATAATAGAAGAAAGGATAAGATACTTATAGTTATATTAATAGTAGCTAAAAGCCTTACTAGAAGAAATAAATAAAAGATATACTAAATAGTATAATAAGAAAAAAAAGTAGTTGGACTTTAAAACTAGTAATTATATATTACTATCTACTAAGAATATTTAATAAAAGCAACTAGTTAAAAAACTATGTAATAAATATTTAGGACTATTTAGAATAATATAAATAGTTAATAGGGGTTAAATATTTAAATTTAAATTAAATAAGAAGTATAAAATTTATACTATTTTCTCCTTATTATAATTAGAGAAGTATAAAAGTAATCTACTAGCGCTTTGAGTAGTCCCTATTAAAGATTTAGAAAAGTATATATGAAGTTAATTATATAATAAATTATAAAAGACTATGAAGAAACTATTAATCTTTAATTAAATAGAAAGAATCTAGAGTAGAGGAAAATTCATAAAGATTTCAATAGAATATATTATTAAAATTAAAATTAGTATATAAAAAAGATCTCTTAGGAATTATTAATAACTTATAAGGGGAGTAGTATATTTAGGTTATTAGTAAAATAGGGCTAGGAAACTTATATTAGCCTAAAGGCTAAAAAAAACATATAGTCAAACCTAAAAGTAGTAATTAATCTCTAAAAGGAGGAAATATATAAAATATTAAAAGGAGAATAAAGAGATATTAGATTACTTATTATTATTATTATTACTCTTATTATCATTGTTATTTCTATTTCTACTACTTTCCTTATTATTATTACTATTATTAGACTACTTAAGAGTTTTAAGAACTAGGAAATATAAATTAAAAATCTTAATATATTAGAAAGATAATATTAATAAGTAGGAAGTTATTAGGGAAATACTAAACAAATAAAGGGATATTTATAATATAAGAATAAGTTAAAAGCTTTTATAGAAAAGTAGTCTAAAGGCCTATAAAGGTAGTAGTTTACATTTTAATAGTATAAGCTTATACTTCTTAGGCCTACTAGAAAGTAGTAATAGATAGCCCTTATACTTCTCGCTTAAAAGTAGTTATATTATAAAGTAGTAGTAGTTATAGCCTTAATAGCTATAAGTTAATACTTATAGGCTAACTACTTAGCTTCTTTATCTTTAGCCTTATACTTAGTATTAGACTTATTAGTATAAAAACCTTAATTTAAAAAACCTTATAAGTAACATCCTATACCTTCTTAAAATCCTCCTATACTAATAATTAATAGGGGAATACTAAGAAATAATAATATAAATATTTTATCTTAATATTATAAATAGTAGAGAAAACATCAACTTTAAATAAAGAATTATTGAAAGAATAATATAAAATAAGAACTATAGGAATAATAATATAATTAATTTAAGGAGATATTAGAATATATTTTATTACTATAAGGGTAAAGTATAAGAAGAAGAATAAAAGTATATTAAAATATACTTTCTACTATATATAGTAATATAATAAGAATACTTATTACTAATATTTGAAATAGTTAGTAGAAATAAGAAAAAAGAAGTAATAAAGATATATTAATAGTTTTATAACAAAAGAAGAATAATAAAATATAACTAATTAATTTCTAAATAGTTATAAAATAGAAGTAGTAGTAATAAGAGATAAGATATATAAAGTTATTATTATTATTATTATTATTATTATTATTATTATTATTATTATTATTATTATTATTATTAGTTAGAAAAGTATAGGGGGCTCATAATAATTTAACAGCTCCCTTCTTTAAAGTAGTAGCTCCCTTTTAAATAAGAACAAGAGTAGGAAGAGGAAGCAGTAAGAGAGAAGAAGTAGAAGTAGTAGAAGTAGTAGGAATAATAGGAATAGATATTAAAATTATAATTATCATTATTTTTAATACGTTAGAAATAAAATTATTGATAAAGGAAAAATAAAGGCGACTTATATAAAGAATTAAGACATTTAAATAATAAAAAAGCCCTTTTTTAATTCAAAATAGTTAAAGGTTTCTTTAAAATAGAAAATAGTAAAATTAATAATAAAGAATTTATCTATAAATCACTAAAGAGAAATAATAAGAATAATAAAGAGAATAATATTAATCTCTAAAGCTAAAAAGATCACAAAATATAAACTACTTTAGTCTAATTAGTAAAAATAGTATTCTATAGAATAAGTAGGAATAAGAAACTTATAAATTACTATTAGAAAAAATCTAATATAACTTCTATAAAAATTAAAATATTATAATTATAATAAATATAAAGTCTTTATAGCTAAAAGTAAGGAAGAAGCCTTTTTAATATCTTTATAATTAAAGAAGACTAATTATTTTATATAAGAGTTTGAAATTAATTAGTATATAATTATAATTAAAATATATCTTAAGAAGTTAATATTAACTAAAACTTAATATTAAGAAGCTAAGATATAAAGCCTAGAATAAACACCTAAGTTCTAATTAAAAAGGAATGCTAAAAAGAGAGTAGAATACTACTACTTTATATTAATATCTTAATAGTTAAGTTTTAAAGATAGGATTTCTAAGAGGGGGAATTATATTAAGCTATAATAGAGAAAAGAAGTACTAAAGGGCTATTAGAAGTCCTATATATAAGTCTTAACTACTAGAATAATAGATATTTTAGTAATATAAAATTTAAATATAAGTATAAAGCTATAGTTAAATAAGGAGAAGGCTAAATTTGAATAGTTATATAGTATAACCTATACTTATTAAGAAATCCTATTACTTAGTATAAACCTAATCTAATACCTATTTATTATTTTTATTCTACTTAATTGAACTTTTTAGAATAATAAATAATTAGTTACTATTAGTTTTTTACTTTTTATAATAAGATACTTAAAATTATTTATTATAATACATCTGTTTCTACTTTAGTATTCCTAATAGAGTCTTAGTACTAGAAAATAGTTATTAAATAGAAGGTATCTTATAGTACTAAGAATACAGATTTTATATATTTTCTATCTTTTTCTTAAGGAATACTATAAGTAGTATTATTATTCCTAAGGAATTAGTAATAAACTTATAGTAGAAATTATAAAAACCTTAGGATACTTAGAGTTTTTTAAATGTTTCTAATAGCTTCTATTTAGTAATAGTTTAGATTCTTATTAAATCTATTTTAATCCCTTCCTGAGTAAATATATAGTTTAGAAACCTTATCTTTTTTATATAGAATTAATACTTAGAAAGTTTAGTAAAGAAATATATCTAATATAGTTTAATAAGTATTTATGATAACATTTTAATACAGTCTTTTTTAGTATTTATTATATATATTATAATATTATCTATAGATATTATATAATATATATTAATTAAACTAGTAAGTATATAGTTAATATATATTAACAAAGTTACTAATATATCAATAAGACTAAATAATATTACTATATACTTATAATAATTATATTATATTTTAAATATTATTTTCTAATAATCTTCGAGTTTAATTCTAATATAGTAATAAGTATTTTAAAAGTTGATCTTTAAAATTTATATTACTCTTTAGAGTCTATTTAGAAGCTTACTAATTAGTTATAATAAATATTAGTTCTAAGTTATAATTTTATTATGATTTCTAAAATTAATATAGAAATATAGGGAGTTATTCTTTTTTGATATAAAGAAGATTAATATATTTACTTTACTTATAAATAGCTATATATATCTATTTATTAGATTCTCTATAATATATATTTTTAATTCTTCTAATTACTACTTATTTAATAAATATATAGGTTTATAAGGTAGTTTTATATCTAACTCTAGGTTAATAGTATACTTAGTATCTTTAAGGATTAAGATTAATTTTATTATAATCTTATTAAATACTTCTTATTTACTTATAAGTTCCTTAGTAATATTTATAGTTATAATAATTTTATCTCTTTCCCTAAGTATTTCTATATAAGTTTTAAGACTTTCTCTTATCTTATTAATATATAATATATAAGTAGTCTTATTATTCTTAATAGTTTCTTAAGTAGATACCTCTAGTTTAATAATAATAGATATCTATTTATAGTATTAAATATTTATCTATATATTTATTATAATATTTCTTTAGTTTATAGGATACTAATTCAATAAGAAGTCTATATATCCTTCTAATTAATAGATATTAGTAAATAGTTAGTATAATTTCTATAGGTAACTATTTAAATCTTTAAAGAAGAATATTAATTAAGATAATTTCTTTAGTTTTAATATCAAACTATTGAATCTTTTTAAAATAAGTATAGTTATTTGTTGTGAAGGAGCTACCCGGTACGTATACGATCTATGAGAATAAAACGGCTTGATTCTTCTAAATCTAAATATAATGTAAAGCCCCTTATTTATTTGAGGGAGAAAACTCTATATTAGAGAAATATCAGGCCGACGGATTAATATTAATATGAGGTGTATAGGGTGTATAGAACGCTATAACCACATAAGGTTATATAACTATAGTAAAGCCTTTACAATATACCCCTTTAGATTTAGAAGAGATGTCGTATAAGTCTGAAAAGACCTTTTTAATATGAATAAAAAAGAAATTTCTAAATATATATTTTTAAATTTTAAAATAGAAGTATAGGGGGAGTTATAATAAAAGAAAGTAGATAAAAAAATTGTATTATATCTTTATTATAATAGAATAATAATAGGTTCTTTCTTTATATAGTTATTACTATAAGTAATCTAGTATATTTAGAGGTTTTACTTTTAGTAATTAAGGTAAGCTTCTAAAAAAATAGCTTCTTATTAGCTAAAATCCTGAAGTTGAGGTAGTAACTACTAAGTATTAAGATTTCTAGTATAACTACTTCTTAATTTTCTTTTTTTAATAATATTAATAAAATTATTATATATATTTTAATCCTTATGTTTACTATTTTATAGTAGTTTTAGATATTTCTGATTTAAGTTGATAATTAGTTTTAATAATATTAATATTTTGTTATATAAATAGTACCTCGTAAGATGCGTGAGGAGCGTATAACTATAATAGTTAAAGTAAGAGCTACTTTTATTTTAAAGTGAAAGTATAGGGAGGTAGAAGGAGAGGGTAGCTTTTTTAATACTTCCTCTAGGCTTTTAGGCTTAAATAAGAGTAAGTCGTTTTTTATCTTATTATTAATAAAGTTTTTTTTATTATTACTTTATATTATATTTATAAGTTATATATCTAGTTATTATTGCTTCTAGGGTAGAAGACTGTATTTAGTAAAAGTAAGGGTAAAGCTTTTATATAGAATAGAAGGGGTTTAGATAATTATAATTTATAATCTAGCCTTCTTCTTTTTCTATCTTTATGTAAAAAGTGGTAAGGTTATAAGTAATATATATTTCTTAATGCTTTTCTTATGTAATTATTATGTTAGTTATTGATATCTTATAGAGGTTAAAACTATTAAGGCTATATAGGTAGAAAGCTAGGAGGAAGAATAGCTACTACTATTAGGTAACTAAGTATATTTTTGTTATTTCTAAAGTATAATATTTAGTGTTATACTTAGTATATATATACCTAGGTTGAGGCTAGGTTCGAAGTATTTTATATATAAGTAAAAGAAGAAGCCTTATATATAGGCTTTAGGCCCTATTTTTAATATAAAGCTCTACCTTCTCAGCTCTCTATAGGTAAATAAACTTAAGATTATAAGTAATATATAGTTTTTACTTCTAAATTTTAATTATTAATATATTATTCTAGGTTTTTATTTATAAGAAAGGAATATTCTATAAAGCCCTTACTTTATATAAAATAGGTTTAAAAAGATTTAAAACTAAAGGTAAGAATAGTAGTAAGGTATTATTTAGATCTAAAAGCTTAATAGTTTATATATCTATTAATTTTAAGTTAGAACATTTTATAAAGAATATAATAATTTCTAATAAGTTATATACTAATCCTTCTTTAGAATTAGTATTTTTATAAAGTATTATAGCTAGTATTTAGCTTATAATTAATAGTCTTATTAGTAGCCTACTTCCCTAAGTAGTACTATTTGTATTTAACTTACTACTTAATAGCTATATAGCTATTCTCTAGGGATATAAATAAAACGCTAGAATTTATATTACTTAGTATTTTATAAAGTAATATTATTTAGGCTCCTTAAGAGTTATTATACTTCCTAGCTATAAAACTATTTAATTATAAATATATCTAACTTCTAAGTTCTTATTTTTATTATATACTAAGTCTTCTTTACTTTATATCTATAGGACTTCTCTATTTTATCTTAATATTATAAAGATGATATAGAAGTTTAATAATCCTCTAAAATATTTAAACTTTATATAGGAGAATATTTTTATAAAACTATTAGCTAGTATTTCGTTAGTAAGTAAGTAGATTATTTTAAATAATTTTGCTTTATATTCCTAGTGGAGCTATATATTTTTAATATTTATATAGTAGAAGTATGTTACTATATATTCTTTTTCCTTAATTATAAAGTAAGTAGTTTACTAATTATTATAATAGATCTTCTAGATATCTCTTAAGATAAAGTCTAAATTGAGGAAGAAGTAGTATAGTATTATAATTTCTTTTATAGTATATTTTAAGTTGAGGAGTTCTATTTTAGTTATTAATATAATTATAATATTTTATTATATTATTTTTATTAGATAAAGCTTTTAAAAAAAGAGATTATAAAGCTTTATGAGGATTTTTATGTTTTTTTATTATTAGTAAAGAAGGTATTATTTACGATTTAGAATATTTATATATTATTACTTCTTAAGATACTAAAATATATAGAGAAATAATACGTATAGTAGAAATAGTAGATTACTTAGTTTACTACTACTTAGTATTTAGGAGATAGGTTTGTAAGGAATTAGGATAAGAAGGTATATATAAAAGTAATATTAAGTTAAATTATAATTAATATATAGAAGATTAAGTTAATTTTCTCTTAGAAATATTTAACTTATTAAAGAGATATTTTATTATTATATTTTTTAAGTAGGCTTAAGGGTAATAGTATTACTAGGGTTTTAGAGTTTATAAGATTAAACTTTTTTACTATATGTTTAAAATATATATTATAAGTTAGGTAGATTTTATATATCTTATAATTACGTAAGATTCTAATTCTAAAGTACTATTTAGTTAACTTTTAGTTTTTTAACTTATAGACCTATTTAATCCTATCTATTACTTTTTTAGTATTACTAATATAGTTTTTATAATATAGAACTAGGATATTATTATTATAGAAAAAGATAAAGACCTTTTTATTATAAGTCTGAAAGAAATATAGGTTTTTACTTATTAAGTATAGTTTGAAATAAAGTAAGGTAGAAGAAAACTCTTTATATTATAAAAGAAATATATTATAAAGTTTATATAAAACGTAATAAAACTTAACAAGCTTACCTTTTTCTTTAAAGCTATTTAATAAGTAGTATATAATAGGGGGGTTACTTAGCCTATATATAGTATTTAGGAATGTATTTATAATATCGAATTAGTAAATCTTAAGATTAAATTAAGCTATAATTATTATTACTATTCTAAAGGTATATATAGTAAGAATTATAATATATATCTACTTAAGAAGGTATTTCTCTTAAAGATTACTTTATATATAGATTCTAGT
Source organism: Colletotrichum spinosum (assembly GCA_004366825.1). Lineage (NCBI taxonomy): Eukaryota > Fungi > Ascomycota > Sordariomycetes > Glomerellales > Glomerellaceae > Colletotrichum > Colletotrichum spinosum. The sequence goes on from QAPG01000449.1 coordinate 10,268, forward strand.
TTTATAATACTTAAGATATCTATTTTAATCTAATTTATATATAAATACTTATTTTAAAAAGATAAATTTTAATTTCGCTTTATATTTAGTAATTACTTTCTAGATATTTATTTCTATAAGTTTATTAATTTTAGTAATAGTTACTTTAAGGAAAGTAAAGTAAAGTAATTCTAGTAAGAATTCTATATATCTATAGGTTTTAGGAGGTTTTAAAAACTAGTTTATATAGATCTTACTAATTAGTATAGTAGAAATCTATACTTGTTTTATTTAATTAATTAAGGTAAAGATAAAGTAGTGGAACGTATAGTATCCCTAGGTTACTTCCTCGAGGGCTTTCTCCTAAATAAGTATAAAAATATTAAAGAAGGCGTTTTAATTATATTCTGTTTAGAGGAATATAAAATACACTCTAAAGTATAATAATTACCTTAGAGGTATTTAGTTAAGTTAACCTAAGTTTTTATAATTATATACCTATTCTAATTCTTCTCTAGTAGTATTTTCTTCTTTAGTATTTAAATATAGTTATACTAGATAAATACGAGAAGTATAATTAGTAAGTAATATATAGGGATTTTTTATATTTTAGATTTATAGAAGGGGTATATCTATTTAAATATAAATCTTATTAAAAATTATATTTTTAGTTATATTTAATTTAAAATTAGTATCCTAAATCTCTCTTTACTTTTTATCGTTTTCTTTATAGAGTAGCTTAAGTATAGGGTCTAAAGTTATTTATATACTTATAAGGTCTAGAGTTACCTTAAGGGTTAGTAGCTACTTTTTTACGTATTATTATTTTTCTTTAGGGATATAGGCTTAGAAGGTTATATAAGTAGCATCTTATTATCTAAAATTAATGCGATATTATCTCTTATTTATATCTTTAGGATTTCTAACTCTAGGGGTATTTTAAAAAGTAATATTTATATTTCTTTTATAATTTTAAAAGTTTAGTCGCTTCGGATCGTTTAGACTATATCGTCTTTTAAATAGAATATCTTCTTATTAAATAATATATTTCATATAGTAATAACTTATTAAATTAAGAAGATCTAGATCTTATAAAAATTATAAAAATTTATAATATATCTTATTAGGTATCTGATATAACTTTATAGCTTAAGTTTAAAGTCTTATCTATTCTTATTTACTTTACATTCTTTCTTAAGAAGGTATATTTTATAGCTATATATATAGATCCCTCCTTATTATAAGTAAGGGTTACTTAGTAAATATAGTTTATAAATAGGGTTATATTATTTAATATAGTTATGTAATTAGTCTTATTTAATTTATATTAGAAAGTACTATATATAGTACTAGAGTAAGCTTATATTATAGAAATATATTATTATAATAACTATTTTACTCTAAAGTAAGATTAGGAAGCTTAATATATTAAGTATCTTAAAAACGTTAGTGATAAGCTTTTTACTAGTTCTCTCTATACTACTATTTAGTTTTTTAGTATATAAAAGTATTAGTTTAATATTAATATTTTATTCTAACGCCTATATCTAGTATCCTATAAAACTATTAATTATAATAACGCCTTATTCGACATCCTATTTAATCTTATAAAAAATAAGGCTATATTACTATTAGATCTAGTATTTAAAAATCTAGAAAACTATAAAAATATTGAAATATTATTTTGAAATATATAAGAATATGAAAAGTCGCCCTGTATACTTATTTTTAATAACTAAGAGCTATTTGCTTCTATCTATTACTTTTAAGTAGTTAAATAAGTCTTAAGAGATTCTATAGAATAATCATATAGCTTTATTATTAGAAGTTTAGTATAATACAACTACTTTTATATATATAATAGTATAATCTATATATTTAAAAGAGTGGATACTTTAAATCTTTACCCCCTAAGTATTAAAAATAAGTTTTTCTAATATTTAATATTTTAGGTATTTAGACTAAAAGTATTTTAATATTATATTATCTATTTTTATTTATAGTAGATCTCTAGATTACTTAAAGTAAGTAAGGATAAGGATAAATAGATTTATAATTATATTATTACTTAAAATAAGTTGTATAGAAAAAATATAAGAGGAATAAAATTTAAATTCTATAAAAGTAATATTAGTTTTCTTTACTAGTTAAACTATCTAAATATTTTTATTTAGAATTCTAAAGTAAAAAGTATTATTAAATCTTAAGTATTATAATTTAGACTTCTTAAGAAGGTTTTTTGAGATAATATTTATATAGAAATTCTTAATATAAGTAATATTTTTTAATATAATATCCCTATTTCTCTTTATATTATTAAAGATGTTATAAAGGATTTTTATACTATAGGTTATAATTAGGTATAATAAAGTACTAGCTTTGATTTGTCTTGAGATATTATAGGTGATTATATCTTTTTTGAGTTATGTAATATTATTTACTAAGTAAAAAGTTCTATAGTTATTAAGAATAATATTTCTAGAGATTGTGTTAGGTTTTTAGACTTAAATTATATAAATTATTTAAAGTTTAAGATTTAGGTTAAGGAATCCTAATTCCTTATTAAAAATATATAGATTTTCTTTTGTAATAGTAAAGGTGATGATATTATTAGGTATTATAACTATAGATAAGTTATTACTAAAGTATAACTCCTTTAATTTACCTTTAGATAAGGTACTTTTAGATTTGTTAGTATGATATATAGATAAGTTAGGGTTTTAAGTAGTAAGTTACTTTCTATAAGTAGTTTTAGTGCGAATTTTAGAGAAGGTTAGTATGTTGAAATATTTATATATCTCTATAGTGTTATTAGTACTATAGAGGCTTCTTTTACTTATAAAGGTATATCTAAGGTAGGTATATTTATTTAGTTAGTACTTATATATATAGTTATAAAAGTAGGGGTTATTTAAGTTGCTTTATAGAATATTTTTACTAGTAGGTCTATTATTACTCTTATTATTAGATCTATTTATAAGAGTTATAAATATACTACTAGAAGTTAATTTTTTTAAGTTATTATATTAATAGTTATAGATTAAGTTTTTAAGTAGTTCTAAGTAGTATAAGATATTTAGAATAAGGGTTTTAATATAGTTTTTACTTAATATATCTCTAAGGGTTTAATTAGCTTAATCTAGAGTAAAATAGTATTTTGCTACTTCTAAGAAATCTTATAAAATAAGAGATTTCTAGATTTCTAGGATATTAAGTAATAAAATTCTAAATAAGATATTTTAGAATTTTTTTAGCTAGGTATTTAGGTTATAAGGTATCTTTATTTTAGTAAGGATGTTTTAATACTCTTTTTATATTATAATAATATAGCTAGTTAAATTTAAAGTATAGTATTTCTTAAGTATATATACTAAGGATTGAATAGAAGTATTTTTAGTATTTAGGAGCTCTTATTTTATAAAGATGAAGATATCTATTATAATTATATTATCAATCTACTTAAAGAATATATTATATATTTTTTCTTAATAGGATTATTTTAATTTATAAGAAGTATATAATATAATATAATTTATATAAAGTTTATAGAAGCCTGTGGATTTTTTATTTAAAGTAGTAGGAAGCTTTAGAGTATTTAGGAGAAATAGGGTGTTATTTCTTATAAAAAGGGTTATTTACTAGATTTTATCTTTTTCTTTTTTTCTTAAAGTAGTTATTATTTTGGGGATTAAAGAGGTTATAATATAAATAAGGTTATAGGTTTATAATTTAGTATAATATATTTTAAGTTACTTATTGTTTTCTTTTTAAAAGTAAGAGTTAAGAAAAGAAATATTATTAATTTTACTTAGGGATAAGGGTAATAAAGAAAGTACTTCTAGATTAATATATTTCTAGAGGTTTTTTATCTTAGCTTTAACTATAAAGGTAATAAACTAAGTAGGGAAGTCCTTATAATTATTAAGTTTAATTAAAATAATAGGTTTTAAAGAGGATATTATAGTTGAGGCTTATAAGTAATATAATAATAGAAACTTTAGTAGAGAGAAAGAAAGAATATAAAGGTAGATATATATTAGTATTAGAAGTAATTATGTTAAATTCAGAAGGTTAAAGGTATTAGTCAAGCTGGGTTTATAACTATTATAAAAAAGCTACTTAGTATACATATAATCTATAAGAATAAAACGGCTTGATTCTTCTAAATCTAAATATAATATAAAACTTCTTATTTATTTAAGGGAGAAAACTCTATATTAGAGAAATATTAAGCTGATAGATTAATATTGGCGTGAGGTATATAAGGCGTATGGAGCGCTATAGCTATACGAGGCTATATTACTATAGTAAAGCTTTTACGATATTATTTTAATTAGAATTAGTTTTAATAATATAGCTAGTTACTTATTAATAAAATTCGTCTATAAGTATAAATCTATATCTATTATTACTTCTATCTCTTTAATACTTTAGAGAATAATTATTAAGCTTTTAACTATCTTCCCTATAGGAACTAATTTTTCAATTAGTATAAAAATTATTAGTTCTATTTCTATACTTACTTATTTCTCTAGATTTTTTAATATAAAGGTTAGTATTAATAATTCAAATTAAAGTATAGGATTTTATAATATTCTGCTTTTAGGTAGCTATTAGTATTATATTTATACTTATTTTATTCTTATAATTTATAGTTTTATACTCTATCTTATTATATTAGAAGTATGTTTTTATAATTTATAGTAGAGTTAATGTATATATAGTTTTCTATTTTAGGGTAAATGTAGTATTATCTAACTTATTAGCGTCTTATTATTAATTATTTAGTATTAATAGAACTAATAGTTCTATTTATTTTACTATCTATAAAAATAGAAGTAGTTAGAAGGATTTTAAATTGATATATAAATATTTTTATTTCTTATCTTATATTAGTTTATTAGTATAATACTATTATAATTCTTATAATATTTTAGTTTTTATTATGATATTTCTAATTTCTAAAATTAAAACTTTAAACTTTTCTATTTTTCTTTTTAAGCTTAGGTATAATTAGTAGAAGTACATAAAGGTTTCTTTTTTATTCTATTTAAAACTAAGTATATTTAGATTTTAGTATGATACTAACTACTAAGTATAATACTATATTAGTAACTAGTATTTTTCTTATTATCCTTTTTTGAGTTTCTATTTATATAATTTCTCTAATATCTCTAGGTTGATATACTATTAGTAAATAAATATAACAAAATTAGCTTAAATAGAGTTATCTTCTAGGTTAGTTTTATAATTTCTCTATTTTATTTAAAATTAGAATCTTAATTTTATAAGTATTTATTCGATCTATTAGTTAATTATCCTATTTAGTTAGATTTAGTAGTTATTCTTGATAGCTATAATCTAATTGTTAATTTATTTCATTATAAATTCTTTTTCTTCTTATTTCATAATTATATAAGGGTAGTTTTTTCTAATCTTTAAGTAGTTTAAATACTATTAATTATTTAGCTAGCTATTAGATAAAAACTATAGTTTACTTTTTATAAGCTTCTTATTATTTCTATATTTACTTTTAATATATTACTATTTAGGATTATATAGTTTTAAATATATTTCTCTAATACTTATTAAGTTTAGTATTAGTAGGGATAGTAGTAGGAATAATAATTACAATTACTTATTAAATCTAAGTATTAGTTACTAAGGGAATGGTAATTATTGAGGCCTACGGGTTATAATAGAAGTTAGTATTTCTTTCTTTTTATATTAAGAAGTAAGTATTCTCCTCCTTAAGATATACCCTATATAAGATCTTCTAATAAGTTTTCTATTTTAACTTTATTAATAGATTATTAATAAGAGCTTATATTAATACTAAGCTTTAAATTATCTTAAGTAGTATATAAGAAATACCTCTTTTTAGAAGTATCTTCCCTAGGGGTTATTATTCTATTATTACTACTATTTCGTTTATTTAACTCTTAGTAATAATATAGTATAATATTAGTAGTCTTATTATATACTTCTATTAAGTTTAATATTAATTATTAAAGTCTATTAAAGTTTATCTTAGGTTTATACTTATAGGGTAGCTATTTTCTATAAAAATAATTATTATTTAATATTTTTATTTCTACTAGTTATTTAAGAAATTGAATAGAATTAATAGAATTATAAGAATATAGCTAAAGGTTTTAAGTAGTAAAGGTTTAGATATATAGATAGGGTCTATATTACTATATAGACTATTATTTAAAAGATCTAAATTGTAATCTTTTAGCTGAAAATTCTTTTTAATACTTTAGTAGCTATAGCTAGCTAGTTACTAGGCGTACTATATATATATAGTCTTATTAATATATCTTTATATTATATAAGAATAGCTTTTCTCAATCTTTAAATAGTCTAAAGATTACTAATTATTTAGCTAACTATTAAATAAAAACTATAGTTTATTTTTATAAGCTTCTTATTACTTCTATATTTATTCTTAATACATTACTATTTAGAGTTATATATCTTTAAATAGTTTATTTATAATACTAATTAAATTTAATATTAATAAGAATAATAATAAGAATAATAATTAAAATTACTTATTAAATTTTAATATTAGTTTTTAAGAGAATAATAACTATTTAGACCGAAGAGTTATAATAAAAATTAATATCCCTTTTCTTCTTATATTCAAAAATAAGTATTCTTCTTTTTAAGATATATTTAATATAAAGTCTTCTAATAAACTCCTTATTTTAACTTTTTAACATATTATTCGTAAGGATTTATATTAATATTAAGCCTTAAGTTATCTTAAATAGTATATAAGAAATATTCCTCTTTAGGGGTTTCTTCCCTAGGGGTTATTATCTTATTATTATTATTACTTTATTTATTTAACTCTTAATAATAGTATAATATAATATTAGTAGTCTTATTATATACTTCTATTAAGTTAAGTATTAATTATTAAAGTTTATTAAGACTTATATTAGATCTATATTTATAGGGTAGCTATTCTTTATAAAAATAATTACTATTTACTATCTTTATTTATACTAATTACTTAAAAAATTGAATAGAAGTGATAGAATTATAAACATATAGTTAAAAGTTTTAATTAGGAGATATTTACATATATAAATAGGGCTTATATTACTATATAGACTATTACTTAAAGGATTTAAATTATAATCTTTTAACTAAAAACTCTTTCTGATACCTTAATAGTTATAGCTAGCTAATTGTCAGGTATATTATATAGTTCTATTAGTATATCCTTAGAATTGAGTTTTAAATTAAAATATTACCATTATAAATGACTTCTTATTAAAAGAAAAGGAAGTTATTGTAGAAGTATATTAAAGTGATAATACTTATACTATAGAATATATAATTCTACTATTACAGAATTTACTTATTTTTATTATTACTATTTAATTAAAACTTATTAATATAAGAGGGGCTAATGGCTCGCTCTCTACTATAACTACTAGTAGATATATTACCCCCTAAAGTATAATTTTAACCTTCCGACCCCCCTACTAACTACTATAACTAGTTTCTAATTAATCTAAAGCTAAACTTCTTATAGCTACAGTTAGCAGCTAGTATACCCACCCTATATTAACCTTTCTGATAACAAATAACTAATAACTCTTTTTATAATAACCTTACACCTTTACACCCTTACACCCTTATAACTATATATAATTTAAATATCTTAAGATATTTAATTACTACTAACTACTAATACTCTACTTAAATATTTATTATAACTTTAATATCTATAACCTTAATATCTTTACTAAGCCTTACTTATTCCTAAGACGAAACTTTATACTACTAATATAAAAGTTCTCTACTACTAATATAAACTAACTTATAATTTATATATAAGTATAGTAAGATTTAACCTACTCTTATTAATAAATAATTTTAATATATTAAATATAATCAATATATAGATAATACTTTTATAAATATAGATACTTCTAGTACAACTTAATAACTTTTAAAACCCCTATAATTATATTATTATAATACTCTAAAATATCTAATAAGTAATATTATAGTAATATATTAATATTAAAATATTATGTAATTAACACTTAATTTCTAATTTTTTCAACTTGATATAGTAGTTTATAAGATAATTAGATAATTAGTTCTTAAATATCTCTAGACTATTTATTAATTATAGTTTCTAAGATAATTTCATTAAGGTTTAATCTAATAAACTAGTAATTTTAATTATAAAAGTTATAAGTAACTATTATGATACTTATCCCATATATTTCTTTTTATAAAAGGCTATATAGATTTTAAGAGGATTTTAAATCTATTCTAGAAAATATAGAATAATAATAAATTATAAAATACCTAACTCTTATAGGTATTTTATTTTATCCTATTTTTAAGAAGTTCAAAAAAGTTCTTAACCCTATAACCTTAGTAGTTACTTTTAGCTATATATATCAAGCTTTAGGTTTAATAAAGTTCTCTCTAATTACTACTATAAAGTCTTCTATTACTATAGGGTTAAATATTAAAACTAGGAATATAATTATCTATAATAATAGGTAATTTTATTACTATTTTAACTACTTATAAGCTAGTATTAGTATAAATACTATTATTAAGTAAAGTTTATAGTGAAATCTATATGTAGGGTTAAGAGTTTAGATACTATTCTATATTTAGAGCAAAAGTAACTAAAGAAAAACTTATTAATATTATAGATAAAAAGGAAGATAATTTGATAGATACTATTTAGAAGTAAGAGTTGGATTGTTTAGATCTTAATACTAATCTATCAGTATTAAAACTAGTTGATATACTTATAATTTCTATTTAAAATTATCTTTATTGTACTATTATAATAAAGTAACTAGGTTATTATTATAAGGTTTATAGGTTTTCATAATAAGAAGAAGGCTTATCTTATTACTAATATTTATATTAATCTAAATACCCTAGTTATTATCATTCATCTTATTATTATAACACTATTGAAAGTTTTTCTTTTAGGTTATTCAATCTCCTATATTATTAAGGAAATAAAAAAGAGTTTTCTCTAGTTTTCTTACTAGAAGCCTATATATAATATAGAGATTAATTAGATAGTTATTAAAGAGACTTTCTATATTATTAATAAGTTTCCTATTATTAAAGTCTTTCTAAGTAAATAGATTTTAATATCAAGATTCGTACTTTAAATAATAATATGAGATTTAAGGCTTAATAGGTTATTTATAGTAATTATAAGGAAAACAATTGGTTATATTAAGAGGCTTATACTACTATAATAACTATTGTTATAATATGCTTTTCCTACTATTATTATACTTTATTATCTCTTATATGAGATATATAATTTCAATATGTCTTTGTTTATTACTTTAGTACTCTAAGCTGTTTAAATGTATATTATTAATTTATAAACTATTACAATAGTATAAATAGAATTTAATGATTTTATAAGGCTCCATATAGCTTCTATAAGAATTCCTTTTAATAATTCTAATTTATTATAAGTAAAATAAAGAAGAAGATTAATGCTATACTTATTAAGGGGGAGATTCTTTTTTTATCAATGAGAGTTTTAATACTTAATTACTTTTACTCTATATTAAGAATAGTATCTAAGCTCTTCACCCTATATATAGATTTAACTATAAATCTTACTTAGTAATAATATCCATACTAATACTAACTTAGAACTAATTAAAATAATAATAAAATTACTTATTATTATAGATAGTTATACTTCTAGGTCTTATCATTAAACCTATAGGAATAGAAGATTTCATAATAACAATTAGAGAAAGCCCTATTAAAGCTAAAGCTTAATATATATAACTGAAAGTTACTATTAAGGTTATAAAGTTAAAGACTTTTTTGAACTTCTTAAAAACAGAACAAAACAGAATACTAGGAATCAGGTATTTTATAATCTATTACTCCTCTATATCTTTTATAATAAAATCAAAATCCCCTCAAAGTCTATCTAACTACTTATAATTAGAAACATATATTATAAATATAGAAATATTTACCTATAACCCTTATAACTAAAGCTATTAATATATTAGATTAAGTTTTCATAATATTATCCTAAAAGCTATAATTAATAAGTAGCTGATGAATATTTAAAAAATAATCTTCACAATTATCTTATAAACTACTATACTGAATTAAAAATTTTCAAAGTAAAATATTAATTAGATAATACTTTGATACTAATATATTATTATAATACTAGTTATTATATACTTTAAAGTACTATAATAATATAATTATAAAAGCTTTAAAGGTTATAAAACTATATTACAAATATCTATATTAATATAAGTATTAGTTATATATTAGTTATATTTGATATATTAAGATTATTTATTAATAAGAATAAGGGGAGGAGCTAATAGCTTGCTCTCTACTATAACTATTAGTAGATATATTACTTCTTAAAGTATAACTTCAGCCTTCTTATCCTTCTACTAACTACTATAGCTAGCCTCTAGTTAATCTAAAACTAAACCCCTTATAGCTATAGTAGTTAGTATATCCGCTTTATATCAACTTTTTTAATAATAAATAACTAATAACTCCTTCTATAATAACCTTACGCCTTTATACCTTTATACTTTTATAGCTATATATAATTCGAATATCTCAAGATATTTAATTATTACTAACTACAAGTATTCTATTTAAATATTCATTATAACCTTAATATCCCCTAGACTAAATTTTACCTACCCCTAAGATAAGACTTTATACTATTAATATAAAGGTTTTCTACTACTAATATAAAATAACTTATAATCTCTATATAAATATAGTAGGATTTAGCTTATTCTTCTTAGTAAACAATTTTAATATATTAAGTATTTAGTTATTTAGTTACTTTTGCTCTATATTTAGAATAATATCCAAGCTTTTTACCCTATATATAGATTTAACTATAAATTTTACTTAATAATAGTATT
>QAPG01000450.1:0-21084 GCA_004366825.1 Colletotrichum spinosum
TTCTTAAAGATCTTCTTATATTTTATTCTAATCTATCATTATATAACTAAATTATTTTAAATATATTAATATTTTAGAACCTTTAGAAGAATTTAAAAAGAGATATTATTATTATTAAGAAGTTCTATCTAAATAAACATTAAAAAGCTATTATTAATAGTAATATCAATTTATATTTAAATTATATTATAATATTTCTTTCTTTCTTTATAATTAGATTCTTAAAGTATTTAAAACTTAAGATTTAGTATATAATAATTAAAAACACTTTTGATATTAAGAGTAAAGAATTTCATACTCATAACTATTTATTAAATAACATTTTCCTAGATAAACTATTTATTAAAATCAAATAGATTAATTAGTTTTAAGATATTAAAGTCTAATTTAATATTTAAATTGAAATACTTCTAAATATTTCAGCTACTTATATAGAATTATAATTTAATATATTAATAGTTCAAATTAGAGCTATTAGATAGTAATATTATTATATTAAAACTATTAGTAATTAAATATATTATTTTTAAATAGTTTATTAAAGAGTTAATAAGATAACTTAAAAAAATCTTCTTTATATTAATTAATTAAAAGTAATTCAAAGATAAATCAAATATTTCTAAACTTATAACTATAATGAATAAATAGTATAATATATAGTCTGAATATAAATTATTAAAAAGTATAATCTATTCAAACTAAAGTAAAGCGCTTCAATATATATAAATAATATAGTTAGGTTTTATATAAGCTGGTATAGCTATATAGTAGCCTTAATACTATTTCTAGTCTTATAATATAATAATAATATAAGTTAGAAATACTTATTAAGTATAATAGAAGTAATTATTATAATATTAAATTATAATAGACAATTCTAATAAACAAATCGAAAAATAATTCTTAGTATTATCTTTCTTATTGATAATAATAATCATAATATATTTACTAAATATAATAACATAATTAATATTATAACTAGTAATATATAGCGTAAGATCAATAGTAACAAAATAAGAGTTCTATTTATACTTACTTTTTAACTCTAGATATTGATAATAAGATTAATTATAATTTAATATATAGATCTAAGAGAAACTATTTCTAATATATTTAAAACAATAATTAAAATAAATAGAAATATTTATATTAAGAGGCTAATTCTCCTTGTTATGAGAATTAGTTTTAATAATATAGCTACTATAAGTATAAATAGTAAGTTAAAGGAGTATAATGATAAGAAGGATTATTATTAAAACATTTAGAAGTAATAGCAATAATAAGAAATATAATAATAGAAAATATAAGAAAAGAAATACAAATAGAAGAATACCAAAATAGTAATATTATAATAAGTATGGATTAGAAAGTTATATAATTCTAATTAAGAAAAGTAAACCTATGTAAAAAGAAAAGAAGGAAGCTTCTTATAATCAATAGAAGAAAGTATAATATAAGATTACTTAGGGTAAATATGATATAGATTTTCTTACTAATAAAACTATTTAATATTAATAATACTTAAATCTTCCTATTAATAGAACTATCTAATATTAATAATATCTGGAAGAAGTATTTTAAATAGACTTTTCTAATTAGTTAAGCTAATTTAAATAACTAGAAATTAGCAAAATATTATTAAAACTATTAAAATTAAATATTACTATAATAATAAAGTGGGGAAATAGCAAGAAGTATATTATAAATCTAAACCTTAGAGCTTATATAAAATATTACTATTAAAGTTCTATATAATTACTACTCTTATAATGTAATACAAAGTTTTTACTTTAAGTATAAACTCTTCAAATTTATTATAACTCTATTGAAATACTACTAAAGTATCTCTTATAACTAGCTTCTAATACGATAGCTCATTAAATACTATCCAAAAGAATATATATATTAAAATCTATCTCTGATAAAGGTTATTATTACCCAATAGTAGGAAAAATATAACTTAGAATTAAATATATTATAGAACTGACATTCTATTAGTATAATCTTATTACGTAATATTTAAAAGTTTAAACTAATAAACTAACTATAACTATAATTATTTGTATCAGATAAGTTAAGATATAAATCCCAACTAAGAACTAAATGTTCTCTATATAAAGCTAAAGACTTAGGAAAAGAAAAGTTTTCAAATAAACTTAATGCTAAATATACTTAATATAAATCAAATATATAAACTTTACTTAACAATCTAAACCTAATATGATAACTAATAAATAATATATTTTATAATTATTAAAAGAATATAATTATATATAAACAATAATATAAGGATATTAATAACTATTACTTATAATAAGAAGCTTTGTAGAATATTTTAGAGTTAAGTATATACTTTTCAAAAAATTTATAATTAATAGTTTTATAAAACTTCACTAGAACTACTAATTTGATATTTTATTATTTGGGCTTATATAATAGATTAATTAAACTACTTAAAAGTAGAATAAAAAAGAATTTCAAGAGAAACTTCTAATATTTAAAAATCTCAATAAATCTTTCAACTATTATTCAAGATTTATAGATCTTAAATCATAATAATAATAAAGTTGAATAAAACATTCAAAAATATTAGAAATACTTTCTAACTAATACAAAATATCTAAATAATTTATAAATAGTATTACTTTTTCTATTACAAAAATAGAGGTTTAATAAAAATAATCAAGTTATAGAAAAGAGTTCTTATAAAGTCTAACTAAAAGGTTTGACCAGTATTATTTAAAAAAACCAGCTTATAAATAAAGCTTTTGAAGTTAGAAAAGTATATTAAGAATAATATATTTAAAAGATAGAGTTTATACTAATAAAACTTCAGATACTAGTACTATTTCTATAGGCTTTACTCTATTTATACTACTTGAAATAGAGCGTTACGCAGTATATGTAGCCACATTTAGTTACACATAACACACACCAGATTTTGCCCCTAATTACGCGCAACACCTGTCAGCCGCCTGTTCCATTAAGCACCTCGCAGGGAGCCCCCAATCGGCCATAATTACATGCCTGCCTGAAGTGAACGCGCATGCGTGCCTTCTTGGGCATGTACATCAACAGAGGCTGGGTCCCTCCTGTACATGTTTACTTTGCTGCCAGGCACGTCCTACCTATAGTGAGGACCCAAAAGTCTGAATCCACCTACACAGTATCTATACAAAAGCCCTTATTCCAGAATACTATTTATAATATAAAGAATAGAGCAAAAACTGAAAAGAAAGATTTGTAGTATTATTTAGCTATTTTTATGATAGTAACTATCTAGATTTTTTTTAATATAGTAAAATATAAAGAAAATAAATCTTTTAATAATAGAAATTAGGTAAATATATAGTATAGTGGTATTTAGAAGGTAAATGTAGTATTATTAATACTATAATAGCTATTGTAATCTACTATAAACTTAATCTATCTAATTTCTATTATTAAAAGATTTATTATCTTATTATTTATCTATATATAAACAAATTGAAAAAGAGCTATAAAGTAATCTTAAGCTAAATAATGTTATAGAAATTTTTTCTTAGTTTTTACTCTACTACTTATACTTTAAATACTCCTTTAAGCTAGGCTGCTTTATATGGTATACTGTGTGGTGGATCCAGACTTTTGGGTCCCCACTGTACCTGCGGTGCCGAGATGCCTTGCTACAAGCTACAAGTAACTTTGCACTACCTAGGTTGGTATCATACCTACGTTAAAACGGTTCGCTGCAGCACGCGGTTGCCCTCCAAAACTGCAACTTCCTGAACCTTACAAGTAGGGGCTTTTGGCGCAGCCACAGTGCTGCATGACGCCCACCAGCTGGCTTCCAGGATGTAACCTCCCACACTGTGCATTCCTGCCTTTGTTGATGTTGATGTTGATGTTGTTGTCTTTGAAGCTGGATTTCGCTGACAACGCCGATGCTGTCTCGTTATCACCCAGTAGCCCGTCAACGTCCTCTGTGCACCGAGGGAGGTGGAAGCAAAATGCTGGATGCCTGCATAATCATCAGCCGTTAGGCAACATTATACAAGTATCCGTACTGCACAGCTGAAGTGTTCCCCGATAAGGCCCCCGTTTCCTCATCACCTCATCTGGCTGGCTTCACTTACCACCGGGGCATCAGTACGTATGGGGGCACCTTACATGCTCGTTGGGCTGATGGCAACTCCCGGTACGTAGAGTACCGAAATTCGCACTGAATGCCACAGAGTAATTATCTGTAGGCAAGTCGCACCCTGTCAAGATGGCGGGAATGACGCCGGTACTGACATTTCACGGGCAAGACGTACACCCGCAGCCCGCGTGACCAGACTACCTTTATCAATCAGGAGCCCGAAATGAGAGCGGGGTGTCGGAATGCTGTCGTTATCTACCTAGCAGAGGAGCGAAACGTGTCACCTATCCAACAGCGCAGCTGAAGTCTGGTCCAGTGATAGCGCACACGGTCTTGTCAACATTCAGTCACTTGTTTTGAAGCCCACCGCGTATGCCAGAAACAAAACATGCAATTAGGAGACAAGCAGTGTGGTTCTGGGCTGATGCTGCCAATGGACACAATACCTAGGTAGTCAGGTCACGGTTGGAGAACACGCAGCGTACCTACCTTACTATGTACTTCACAGTTGGAGTATACCTGTAATTCAAGTAGCGAGTTCCTGCACGTCCATTGGACACTCCGAGTGTGCGTAACGACTAACAGTATACGATGTCACGTCACCGTGAACGCGAATAAGTTCACATTGGCTGTTCGGTCGGCCTGCCGTCGGAGAAGCTGGGATTCGGTGTCACTCTGTGCTCCTTCTAATAGTGCTCCGTATGCCGTACCACCCGGTCGTCAGAAAAAATGGCCGCTTTTCAATGTGGGCGGTCGAGAAAGCGGTCATTCTTTCTGACGACCGAGTGCGCACCAAGGAGTCAAGGACTACGGCTGGACCGCGCTAAGCGTACTAAATCCCGTAGGCCAAGCTTGTGTACTATGTATGAAGTCGAATGCTATTGCACCTCCTTCTCGGACCAATCAGTCGTGCTGGTACCTGCCGTTTTCCCCTCCGTCTTCGAAGCAAGAGGATAGGGTCTGGCGTCTGGTTTTGCCGTGGGCTCTGTAGACTGTACGGATACCTACCGACCAATTAAGCATGGCTATGCGTGGGAGTCGCAGACACTGGCTGGCCAGATTGGCGATAAGACGCCCCAGTATCCTTAGCGTTCTTCTGCTGTCCTGGCAGTGGCACTCGGCCATCCATTCCATGGAAGCCAATGGATGATGCTCCAGGTATCCGTATCGTGACGAGCTTGCTCTGCCTTTGCCAACTGTGCATACCGAGGGTGTGTGCCATGCTTCATGCCCATGTCCCGTACCCATGCGCCTGCGTTCGACGCAGTGGTGTACATACTGACGGTGCAATTCCAAGAACGTACCTATCTTGTGGCTACCTGAGGTAGCATGTTAATCTGATAGTTCCATGAGCCCACCGCCCTTTTGCCCTGCCGTCGATGTCTACATACCGTAAATGACACCGTTCCTTGTCGGCAGAAAACGGCTGTGTCCGTCTATTCAAGGTATCTGCCCGCAGTCTTACGCAGGCCATTTACCTCCAGTATCCTGTGGAGCTCTTCCAAGTATCCGTACCTCCCACACCAAGCATCTTTGCTGGTCGCTTGACCAGCGGCGGCAATGATCACCGCCCCTCCCGGCACCCAGCATGATCTCCTGCTCTCTCTCAGCGTGAGCCTGCCCCCTCCTCTCCCTCCCTCCCTTCCTCTCTCTCTCTTCCTCTCCACACGTCTCTCTTCCCCTGTCGCTTGTCGCTCATATTCAGGCCTTAGTCACTATTGTAAACCTGCTGTCCTTTCCTAGGTATGTGATCCAAACTCATCCATCCTCGTCTATTCACCCCCATCTTCTTCTGTCTCCGTCTGTTACTCACACTCATACGCTCTCCCACCCTCTTTGCTCACCTTCTGTTCCCTGCTCTGCCTTACTTGTCCACCCTTCCACTTCGTCCAACCTGCTTCACCGTAACTCTCTCCTGTCTGTCAAACTACGTATATCCTGCACCTCCTACTTTACTCTAATACTCCCCCTTCGTTGCTCTCACCTCTTCTCTCCCCATCCCCTCTACACCACCATACCTACATTTTGTCGTCAGTGGCCTCTCTTACTCTCTTTGCTTGCTATCCTCATCATCCCCCTATCCGCTTCAACCCCCTCCACCTCGCTAGCTTTTTCTCCCCCTCCTTCCCTTACTCCCGAAATCGGTCTGCTCGCAATCAGTTCATCCCCAGTCCTCGACAATCCGCGAGTCAGTACTGCAAGCAATCACGCAATCCACCGACCTCCGCTGAAGGCTTGACATTACACCAACCCGTCAATCATCGACAGAGAGATAAGAAAAGAGAGGCCTCGGTAACTTCGACTTCCAACTCTGCTCCGCCTTCATTCGCCCCGTTCTTGTTATCCCGCTACAAGATCCCGTGTATGTTGACTCACTCGGCCCCCGCCCGCTTTGTCATTCCTCGGGTCTCGTGCTTCATTCAACGACACTTCACCCCCTCGATATTAAAAGGAGCTCGGTCCCCTCGACCACTTCGACCTCGGAACGATCCAGCTACTCGTTTCGTTCTCGAATACGCCATCGTCAACGCTCGAATGCTGCCGTAGCCTACGCTGTTGCCGACACCGGTAATTAGCTTGCTTGCAAGCCATCGTCTCAACATCGTCCTCCACTACCTCTCGGCCACCATCAACCCACACTTCCAGGCAATCGTGTCCAGTGGATGTTGCATTTTGATCCGCCTCTGCCAACCATCTCGAACTACCTGGCTCTCTCAGTCAGAACTCGCAACCTTCATTTCCGGCCTACAATCAGCCTCCAACGCTGGTCTGGCCAACCTCTTGCACTTCCGGGCTCTATCTTCACTTTTAAAGTCTTCTGCATTATTTCCATGTCCTCGTAACGAAACCCGCCTTTGCTTTACCCTGGACTACTCGTCGTCCATTACGACTCGCCATCTACTTCTGCAGCCGCTGCAGCAACGACGACCTAAAAACACCACCAAACAACAGACTTTCGCTTTCATTTGTTCGACAACAGTCGAAAAATACCCATCAATGAGCCTCTGATACGTGAACGAATAGGAGTTAGATACCGCGTTCTTTTCTGTTAGATTTGCCTTCTTACCTTGTACATTCTTGGCAACAACCTCTCCTCCGATCTACTGCAACACTTACGACACCCCAAAAACAGCATTTATTGCCGCTTCCCCGACAGTACGACAAACATCGAACTTGCCATCCCCTAGGCAACGAAATCCGGAAACAGGAGAAGCTTGCTTCACGGCTGTAACATCCTACTGGAAACTTCCCTTGTTCCTTTCCTCGGATACCCTCAACAACACCTTCCTCAGTTCGAAATGGCATGCTTGAGAGACGACTTTCAGAATGGCATGTTGCTCGACGGTCGCTACAAGACCATCTCGCCCCTCAACCATGGCTCTTTTGGCATGGTCTTCATGGCCAGGGACATGCTCACCAGTGAGACCGTTGCCATCAAATGTCTGACCAAGAAGGGAGCCGCCGACGATGCCGGCCTTGACTTCGCCGTCGACGAGAAATCCGAGGAGCTCGTGCTTCACGGTCGTCTGGGATCACATCCGAACATCGTCAACCTTCTCCGGTCTTTCGAAACCGAGGCCCACGTTTACATCGTTCTCGAGTTTTGCCCCCAAGGCGATCTGTACGAAGCCATTCGCAAGGGTCATGGCCCTCTCGAAACCGAGCATGTCCGGCAGTTCATGCTCCAGCTGGTCGACGCTGTTGCCTACGTCCACTCGAAGGGCGTGTATCATCGTGACATCAAACCTGAGAACATCTTTCTCTCTAATTCAGGAGCGATGAAGCTTGGCGATTTTGGGTTGGCCACGACGGACAACTGGAGCATGGAGACCACCGTTGGCAGCGACCGCTACATGGCCCCTGAACAGTTTGACTCTGCTGGTGCCGGGTACTCTCCAGCCCAGGCCGACATCTGGGCTATTGGCATTTGCCTTCTCAACATCTTATTCTCCAGGAACCCCTTCACGACGCCCACAGAAGCCGATCCCCTTTTCTTGGACTTCTCTCGAGACAAGCAGTCGCTTTTCGACGTCTTTCCCTCCATGTCGCAAGACACGTATGAGGTGATTGTACAGTGTATGAACCTTGACCCCAAGAAGCGGTCGCTTGTGGGAGCACGTGCAGCTCTTCTCCGCGTCGTCAGTTTCACCACCTCTGAGGAGGACGACGACGAGTTTTGCTCTGCCGAACGTCACGTCGTTGCCAGCGCCAACCGCGAGCCTCTGCGCACTCCCTCCCTCCAGAGTCCGCAGGTCGACACTGGCGCCTTTCCGTGGGCCAAGGCTCTGCACACGAGTCCGCCTCAGCCGATGCGTCAGCTCAGTGCCATTCCCGATGACGAGAGTTACACCGAAGACTTGTTTTCAAAGTCCGGTGAGACCTCAGACTGGCTTAGCTCTGCTCAGACCCCCTCGATGTCTTCACTGCTCAATTCAAGCCTTGCGGCTTCAATGAAATCATTGCACATTGGCCGACCTGTCAAAGCAGCGCCACGACCCTTGCATAAGATCTCCCCGATGGCTGGTTCCTTGCCTATCGCCATGGCCAAGCCTCGAAACACGCTTTCGTCAATGTCGCTCGTCTTTGGCCGTAAAGATGTGGTGGCAAAGAGTTGGAGCGACATGTGGGACGAAGACGAGGAAGAAGTGGAGGCGGAGCGTTCGAGGCAGATGCAGTCTTTAAAAACCCTCAATTCACGGACGTGGAGCCACGACAGCAAGGCTGACAGTGACACCGTCGACGCTACGCCAATGGCGACCACACCGCAACGGTCACACATCACCCCGAAGACCATTCACCACGACATTGACAGCGACTTGGCCGTCGACGGATTTTTCTTCCAGGACTCCTCACCCTCTAAGACGAAGCCGATGCTCTCCACTCGTCAGTCGCCCCCGAGACGGGATCAGTCC
Source organism: Colletotrichum spinosum (assembly GCA_004366825.1). Classification (NCBI taxonomy): domain Eukaryota; kingdom Fungi; phylum Ascomycota; class Sordariomycetes; order Glomerellales; family Glomerellaceae; genus Colletotrichum; species Colletotrichum spinosum. The sequence goes on from QAPG01000450.1 coordinate 9,034, forward strand.
GACAAGTGGAGCGCGCTGGGAGAACGTCGCCGGGCTTACACGGGCTCGTCCCACACCCAAAAGTCGGGAGATTTCGTCCGCCAACAACGGGCCTTGGGCCTGGGTTGCCACTGGGATCATCAAGGAAATCACATCAACCAGCAAAAGTCTCCAAAGGACAAGATAAAGGAATGTCCCTGGAATAAGGGCAGAGATTGGAATTACTGGCGCCGTGAGAAGCGCAACGGTTTCGCCGACGTTGAGTGGGTTGGTGGCTGGCAGGAAGCGCATTCCTAGCCGGTGCACCTCTTGTGGTTGGGTTGACTCCTATGCGCGACGCCAGGTTTCTGCATGTTGAGTCGCGACACTTCCATGTTGCGGCTTGATGACGTGGATATTGTGTCTTTGCTTGGATGATGGAACTCAACTCGCTTTCTGTGTATTAGAACATCCACTGATTAATCAAAATACCAGAAATTACCCACTCAATCTTTTCTCCGTTGACTATGTGATCATGGGCTTGATGGCCACATACGATATATTCTGAGTATGATGAGTGTTGTAACACAAGCGAAAGCATTACTGGTCACGTCACGACCGCAATGTGAAAGCAACAGGAAGAAACTTCACGCTCTGGTAGTGAGGCACAGATGATAGCTTCGGCTAGGGTAGCCGCGATGGTGGCAGTGAATCAAAGTTAACCCAGGTCGTCATCGGGTTCCATGCTCTGCCCTTCTACATTGTCATTGCAGATGCGCCCCATGACGGTGGATATACAGGCTTTTTTCGAGCGACGAAAAGTCAAGTGCGAGGGGTAAACACTTGGCACCGCATGTCTGTCTGTGCAAGACTTTTCCGATTCCCCCTCACGTATCTTTGACTGAGACGTAGTACGTTGAAGCCCTGTGTTCCCCCGACGCTATGTTCTCGGAGCCAAGCCGCCCTCCCCTCGTGACCGCCGACGAAAGCGTACGTCAGATGTCATTTATCAACGCCATGCCACAATCCTTACAAAAGAAAAGCCAGACAACACTACGAGAGAGGCCCAGCAGGGCAGAACCACGTGTCCCCAGCGAAACTGTACTTCTTTTCTTGTTGGTTTTTGGCCTTCTTGTGAAGACTGGGAACGTTATTCGGCGCCAATGAGGCTCTTGGGAAGGAAGGCCCAGATGGTACCCACTACCGACAGGATAGTCGAGATGGTCATTAGGATGTAGCAAAGCAGCCTTTCTCTGGCAGAAATTTCCTTGCTGAAGAGCTTGACGTAAAAAGCAAGCGGTAATCTGGGCAGAGCATCAGACAAGCGGTTCATCTTAGGGTCAATCAGTCGGGAGGGAGGGGCCTTACAGCACGCAGATGGTGAAGCATAACGCACTGCCCATGAAAGCCATGATGCTATCGAAAGCGGGGAAAACGATGGAGATGACGAGAAAGAGGAAGATGGTAACTATGCGGATTACGACCTTCATGATGCCGCGGAAGGTAGCGGAGCGGCCGACCATGGCCTGGCTGTCGGCAACGGCATGCTGGTGGATGCCGGTAAGGACCTCGAGGGTAGAGATGATTGGCCGAGCGTTGAGCGGGATCTTTGTCAGTGGGATGATGGCGATGAATATGCATAGCAAGAAATTGAGGGCGCGAGGGTAGCCGCTCGTCTGGAGGATGTTGGCTGTGATCTCGTCCATGACGCCGTCGCCATACATGAGCAGACCGACGACGGCGGTGAAGGCGTCGAGGAGGTACTTCAGGTCGGTCAGCCAGGCGCAACGGGGCTTCAAGCAGGGGGGGTGGATCTACCACTGACGTGAACACCGTCCTCACAGCTCTTGGGTATTTGTGTGGGTGTCGCATGTCTCTGTAAATCTGCTCGAGTCGTCAGAGCTTGCGCTGATGATAAAGCCAAGAGAGATAACACAGAAACACGGGACTCACGTTGGGAAAGACGCTGTGACCGCCCCAAGGACTCATCAGCAAACCGAAGCTCAGAGGTAAGGTGCCCCAATTCGACGGGAGCAGATACGTCGCTGCCGGCTCGATCAGGGAGCCGGGGGTCGTGGGCTTGATGAGTCCGTCGACGACCAGGATTAGTACAACTACGGCAGCAACAGTCAGCGGAAGGAGCCAAGGCCGGGCGAAGCCCTTACTTACTGCTGAAACAGCATACGATGCCGATGACGCTGGTGAAGCTCAGCAGGCGGAGGGGGAGGAAATTGAGGGGGATCAAGGCGACGGAGCAGATTATCTTCCACATATTGACGCCCAAGAAGCCGGGGAACAGAAGGACCAGCGAATCGGCAAAGAGGACGATGAGGGCAACGCAGGCCGCCAGTAACTCCATGGTGAACAGGATGCTGGTGGCGATGCGCGCGTTGCGGCCATACGAGATGTAGGCCAAGTCAGAAAAGGTGATCAAGCTGGCGTCCAGGTCCATGCACTTCGCAAGGAGCTTTGCAGTGTATGCCGTCACAGCCGCGGAACCAGCCAAGATGACCATGCCGCATATCCAACCAGCGTATTTGATGCCCATGGGAAGACTGAGGAGACCAACACCAATCAAGACGCTGCCATTTTTCGTTAGCCAAGCTATGCGGCGAGGACCGGCCGCGGGGGTGGGGTTCGACGCACTTTATCGAGTTGAAGATGGTCTGTGGCAGCGTGGACTGACCCTCTACGGTCAACACTATCTTACCATCCTGCTCAACTTCCTTCACCAAGATAGGGGCGTGATCGCCGTCGGGCACGTTCCCACCCGACTCCTGCTGCTGGCGCCAGAGCTCGCCAGCCTGGGCCATGGACGGGGCGTCAACTTCAGAGACGGTTCCATAGGTGCGGTAGGAGCTGTAGCTGCCGAACAACGGCGGCGTGGCCAGGTGCGGCGCAACGGCGAAAATGGACTGCGACGGCCGACGGCCGCTGCCGAAGCTCGACCTATGCCCGGCGCCAGACATTTCAGCCTCGATGGCCTTGCGCTCCCTCTCGCGGAAGTCATTTTGGCTTGAGCCTTCGGCACCGAAGCTAGACGACCCGTTGTGACTCGAGGAACTCGCTCCGTTCTCGGGTGTTGCCTCGAGGTGTTGCCTCAGCAGAGAGGTCCTAGGGTGGGATTCGGGCTCAACGAGACTGCGGGAATAGTCGAGGGCTTCACTCGAAGAGGAAGCGATCGGGGCCTGGTCGGGTGCGAAAACGAACGAGGGCCGCTGGGGTATGACTTCGGCGAAGCCCGCTGCACGCGCCCAGCTGCGAGTGAAGGAACGGATACTGTTTACGCCGCCAATGTCTGTGATGGCAGCGAGGTGTCGCGTGACTGAAGACCTGGGCAAGAGTCAGCGGGGGAGTAGCACGAATCTGTCACGATGCTGGCAGCGGTGAGGAGGAGAGGAAGGGCCGGGCATTGCAAGAGGTGGAAGCTAGCTGACCTTCTGCGGCGGAGACCATGGGTGTTGCCACCATAGCCGCTCTCCTCATCCTCACCGAGGAGCGATTGGTCCTCAGCCACGGCGTTGGAGTCAATACTCACGGAGCGCTGGGGAGAAGCGCCCCGTTCGTACTCGTCCCACGTCGAAGGGTTCCTCGAGGACATGGCGAGAAAGTAACGCGGTGCGGTGGGCAAAGTGTTTGGGCGAGGACAAGAGCTTGCGAGACGGGCGGGAAGAAGAGGGAAAAGAGCCTCAAACGGTCGCAAACTGGGCGTTCGGACGGTTGTTTATAGTGTAACAAATGGCTCTCGGACCTGGGGCTACGATGAATCTCGCGCGCTCTCTCTCTCCCTCTCCCTCTCTATCTTTGGTCAGCATGCGCAATGAGCGAAGCCGTCAATCAATAGCTCGCAAATCTGCCTCTACCACCCTAGGCGGTCCGAGTGGAGTAGCGCCGCGGGAGATTGAGATGGTGCTAGTGTAGTGGGCGTCCAAGGCCAGGTTTGTCGCAGAAAACGGGTGAACGTTCCAACTGGCTGCTCCACGCGAGGTGGGCTGGAGGGCGGAGATGGAGATAACGGGTTGAAAGAGGCTTCGAAGAAGCGAACAAGTAACGCTTTGCTCCGATACCTGTTTATTTGATAGATGCCTAAGTATTGCGAAACGGAGACGGGGGCGGAAGCCAAGTGAAGAAGATCACAGGCAAGTTGGACGGGGCAGTTCGTCCAGGGTACGGTATGCGACCTGACGGAAGAGAGGCGAGGCAAGGAAGTGGTTGTGCGCAATGGACAAGTCCATGACACGACACTGGGGAGGAAGGGATCTTGGGGTTACGATTAGGCTGTGTTGTTTGTTGCGGTCTAGTCATTCGGCCATCTCAGTCCCATGTCTATCATCGGCCGTACCGTAGCTTCTCCATCAAGTGAGGTCAGGCTGGAGCAGAGGAATGTCTTGTTGGTGCAGCAGGTCAGCAGGATAGATAAAATCCGAACTTGGTTTTTATGACGCTGCCTGTATCGTCAAAAACTGGCAGTCTTATCGCTTCCGTCGCTGTGGTTGGACAATGCCACGCAACTCGCCCTGCTATACTTGCAGGGCTGCCAGGCGGCCAGGCCTTTGCCTTGGCCCCACCAAGGTGCAGCAGGCGTGACCTGTGCAGCAAGGTAGGTATATACCTATGTGTTATGTGTACTATCAATCGAGTTGCAGGTATCCGAGCCGGTAGATTATTCTAGACACCAATCGCAGTGAGTAGTGAGTAGTATATCTGCCTTCTATGCCCGGGGCAGTCGCGTCTGTTCGGCTGCGCTAGACGGAAATCTCATCTTCTTCTGTTGCATCGCAAACGCACCGGACCCCCACTTTTAGTTACTTGTAGAAGGAAGCGCCTGTTGCAGGTATCAACCTAAGGTAGCCTCTACCTACTTGTATGCAGTAATGTAAGTACACTACCTAGTAGTACAGGTGCCTTATCTCGGTACTTCGTATGCTAAGGTAGGTACCCAAGGCAAGGAAGGGCTTTCAACTACGTTTGACTGTTCCACTTCACAGTGTCTTTCTTGTCTCGGCATGTCTACTAATCACCGTCAGAGTCTTCCCAAGTTCAGTTTCTTTTCCAAAGTTCGCCATGGATCACTATTACAAGGACATGCTGGGCGTACTTCTTCCATTTTGGTACGGTATTGTGTAGACTTTGAAGAGTTGTGCTGCATGGACAAATGGTTGCTCCTCGGGAGCTTTCCTCCGTGCTGCGAACTCTACCATCTCCATGCTGGAGCCTTGCTTCGCCCACCCTATCGTCCATTGCTGCCGATTCCGACTCTAGCGGAGCGTAGCGAGAAGTCACCCAAGTCGTCCTGCGGTTTCCTTTGTTCCGGCGCTGTTTCTGCCTTGCTAGCGGACAATCGTGTTTCGACGGCGAGATTTCCTTGTTTTTTTTTTTTTTTTTTTAAAAAAAAGACCCCATTCGAAACAAGCTGCTGCCAGCTAGGTAGCTAGTCAAGCAGAACAATGCGAGTTCTTAGGTCTAATTTAATTCTCTGACTACGCCCAGCCAAACATTGACATTTAAGCTTTGCTAGGTAGTAGCCTAGCAGAATGCGGGCCGTCTGCTGGATCAGAAAGGTGGTTATTAGGTAACCATCAGTAGCAGTGGCCCCTGAAAGAAAGAAAAAACAAGAAAGAATCGACAGGGGCTCTCTTAGCTTCCAACGACCGACCATCAAATGTCCTATTCATCTTACCGTTTTCTGCGAAACGCGATGGAGTCGCCAACAATGCCAGTCAACGCATCCTCCCACCATGACAAATTATCACAATGTACAGCAACTTTGTCTTCAGCCCTTCAGATCCTAGACAGCTTCAACCGTCGCAACAAGAACCAGCATCGAGTCGCTTCCTGGTGGACCCAGTTCGGCCTCCTGCGTCGCTGCGCGCGAAAACTAGATGATACCCTCGCCGTATGCCTCCTTAGCCTACAGGTTCGAAACTTGAAGAGACCAAAACAGAGCCAGCCGCAAGTGCTGTCCAGAAACGGGAAGGCGCTAGATCACGACTTGACCTCGCAAGCCCGGAAATTTGTCGAGTCGACGATACCATTGTCCTTTTTGTAAGTCTCGACTAACTACGTCACTCACAAAGGCGACGAGGCCGATCCTCATGTCACGATACACCACGTCCTGACAGTCGCCAGAGCTTTCACGCAGTTGGCTGCAGATAACCAACATGCCGCCCTCGGCCTGGTTCTCCTAGGCGTCTTGGCCAGCATAAACTCCGTCGTCACCCGTCTTCTGCCACCAGACCCCCAAGACGAGCAGTTGTCCCGGGATATTGAGGCTCCCAAGCTCCCGCATCCCAAGACAGTCGACAAGACTGCTCAAATTGACCCGAGAGGCTTCGGCGAGATCATTTCTCGGGACCAGCTGTCTCTGTCCGTAAAAACTCGGCCACAATCTACGCTGCCGCCGCCGCCGTCGCCGCCAGAACACGCTCAAGAGCCCGAAATCCGGATAGCGGCCAAGAAACGTAAGCCGACTGTTACGACCACGGGTACGGCATCTGCGAAACGATCCATGGAACAGAGGCCTCACAAGAGCCAGACGAAGAAGACGAAAAAGAAGGACCCGTTCTCGGATATTTTCAGCTCTCTCATATAGTATCAATCAACCCGGAAATGAAAAATAAATGAACGCCCCCAAACTAGAAACTGTCAACAGCGGCGGCAGCTTGCTCTGAGAATACAACGTCCCTGCCCTTTCGCCTCCGTCGCCATATTCTGACTGTTGGGCGCGGCTGTACACCTGTACGGAGACAGACTCAAGACCCTTAAACTCGACGCCTGCGGCCGACTGCACCCTGATAGACTTCTGTTATAGTTACAACTTATCCAAGCTTGTGGCCTACTACAAAGTCTCCACGGAACATATACTTTAACTGGAACCCGCGACTCATCCTCATGTCAGTTTCTCTCTTCGCTTTTATCTGCTTCTGGTAAACGCATCCGTCATCCCGCTTGGATTGTCGAGTCCTTACTGCACACTTCGGTAGGACCAGATACGGGCCCTCATATCTCCGGAACCAGTCGCGAAGTAGCCTCCCGTAGGGCTTGGGGCGACCGAAATGACCGAATTCTTGTGGCCCTGAAGCATGAGTTGCGTCGCGCCAGTGCGAGGATCCCAAAATTGCACCCCACGATCCTTGGAACCAGACATGACCCAAGCGGCGTCGGGAGTGAGAGCAACCGACAGAACGAAATCCTGCAGTCTCGGTTAGCGAAGATGTAGAGATGTTCTTCATGCTTGGTTTACTTACCCTATGACCCTCAAATGTCTTTACACAACGCCCGCCCTTGGGGCCTGGGTTGGGCAGGCCACGAGGCGTGCTGAGCTCCCACATCTTGATCGTCTTATCCAGACTGCCACTGACAAGGTCTCTACCATTAGGAGAGAATGCCACACTATAAACACTGTCCTTGTGACCGTCTGGTCCCTCGAGACGTTCCAAGAGGTATCCTTGGTGAATGTCCCAGACACGAACGCTCTTGTCGAGCGATCCAGCTGCGACGTACTTGGTGTCGGGGGAGATGGCAACGGTAGTCACACCATCTTCAATAGTGAGGGTGAGAGTGTTGGAGCCCTGCTCGATGTCCCAGAGGCGGACAGTCCTGTCACCACTGCCAGACGCAATAGTGCGGCCGTCGCGGGCGAAATCGAGGGAGTAAATATCCTGCTCGTGGCCCGAGAAGGTGTTACGAATTTGACGAGAGGCAATATCCCAGACTCTGATCAGCTTGTCTTCGGCGCCGGTTGCCAAATACTTGCCGTCGGGACTGAAGCAAACGCTGCGGATGTAGAGGTCGCCCGTGATGTCAACGCTGTCGTCCTGGAGTACGCACAGCTTTTCTCCGCTCTGAACGTCGTAGATCTGCGCAGATCGGTTGCAGCCGGTGGCCACGTACTTTCCGTCATGACTGAAGCGTACGCAGCAAACCACGCTTTCGTGTGCAAGCGTGTGCACCAGGTCCACGTCAAGCATGCGCGGGACATGTTGGTTGAAGATGACGAACCAGTCGTGACCCGACTTTTTAGAGTGGGGAGGCAGGCGGTCAGGGTCGAGATCCCCAAGGGCGTTTCCCACGGGGGGGACATGGGGGCCCCCCATACGCGCGTGATCGGGAGTCGGATGGCTGACCTGCGGAGACTGGGTCGCGCCGGGGAAAGGAATTGGCGTGTTGATCTGGGGAGTAGCCGGGCCAACAGCGGCGGGGGGCCTTCCAATGCCACGTCTGCCAGGGCCGGGGGATGCAGTGCTCTGAGGCGGTTGAGACGCCAGGCCGTTAGACACGGGACCTTGGGGATACTGCTGGAACGGAGGCTGCTGAGACTGTGGAGGCGGAGGAGGCGGCACCGGGAGGCCGGGGGGGCCTTGAGCCATCTGGTGCTGCGGGCCCATCTGCTGGTCCTGGGGAGGAGGTGGAGGAGGGGGGGCAAGCTGGCCTTGGCCACCACCGGTCATGATGCCGTTGAAAAGACCGCTGCCGGGAGCGATTGAGGGCGGTTGTTGCGACGGACCGGCGTGAGGAGGGGGCCCGCCAATGCTGGGAGGAGCGTTGCCACGAGCTCCCTCGAGCTGGCGGCGGAGCATAGAGATCTCCTCTTCATATCTGTTGGGCGGCATGTCGTCAGTACTAGACGCAAAACACAGTGTGTAGGGTGACATTATATCGCGTACTTTTGCTTCAAGTTCAGCTGGGCCTGCTCCATTGCGTAGACCTTTTCTCTCACTAGCTGCATCTCTTGAACTTGAGCTTGAACTGCAATGTCCATCTTAGCCAGAGTCGTAGCGAGGCGTGATTAAGGAGGTTGTTTCTTACTCTGGTGCTCGTAGCCCTCGGTGGTACGCATTTGCGAATCAAACTCGGACCTGATTTGTTCGAGCAACTCATTCAACCGAGCCGAGTTGTTGGGGGGCACCGCGCCCATCGCGCGATGCGGATACATGGACATTTTTACTTTTGAGGCGTACGGGTGTGTCTCTGGGGAGTGACAAAAGGTTTTGGCGGGCGGAGAGTTGGCGGCGACGGCAGGATGGCACGAAGGTGCGCGTCGATGAGAGTTGGTTGACGAAGGCAGCCCGAGGCCGGCGGTGGATTGGTAGATGGGCCTGGCCAAAGTGCTTGTGGATGGTGGTTGACGCTCGGAAAATTTGGCGGCTCGCGGTATTGGACCCCCTTCGACCAGCTGGTGCAGAGCACAACAAGCGGGTTACCTAAGGCAAGGTCTGGGATTTGGCTTTGCGGCGTGCTGCGTCCAGTCGGACAGGCAGATGCAGGTGGGTGCTCAGGTCTTTGAAACCTATGGATAGAGGCAGCAGTTGCGATGCTGGATATTGGTGATTGGACGACTTTGCGACGTGTCTTGCGCGCGTAGGTGAGCGAAAGATCCGGTCGCGGCGGATAACGGCGAGAGGAAGAGGGAGAGGAGGGAAAGGAGTCTGTTTACAGCTGGTGGAGGTGGAGGAAGGAAAGGAGGGACCTGAAGAGGAAGCGGCTGGCGGCGAGCGGAAGGAGAGGAGACGGGACCCAAGTAAAAGACCGGGGTGTAGGCCAAGTGCACGGGCGGCATTGTATGAACGTGGCACCTAGTGTATTTTCGCCTCAACAGGAGAGACGAGACAAGGCTGGCTACCTATGTATTCCACTAGACGCGGGCGCATGCGCAGATGCAACATAATTACCTACCTGAACGCGGCATCTGGAAACTCACACACTGCTCAGCATTCAGCCTTGGCGTCCAAGTCGTATACCTTGGAAAGGTACTCGGCAGTAGGTAAGATGGAAGAGCAAAGGTGCTGGCTCTGGCCTGAGCCCCCATGCCCCAAGGAAACTGCTCTGTGAGTACCTATGGTACAAAGCGATCCTTACCTTTCTGCGTGCCTGCCTGTAGTGGGGTTGCAGGTAAGATATCAAGTAACTACCTACGCCAATTCTTACAAACAGAAGTGGCCGCCTACGTGCAGCTAGCTAGCTACCTCACCTATGTAGTATCTTAGGTAAGGTTACTGCACCATACTTGATTGTAAAAGGTGTGCCATAGTGACTCAGGTAGATTGGACTTCACGGCAAAGTAGCTCGAGGGGAACAGATACCTAAGTAATCGATAGATCTGTGCGCTCGACCTTGGGAACAAGCCGCCGTGACAGAAGGCAGTGAAGTGAGTGGGTCCGTACCGTCCGTTTCCATATGGCGTTAGGTAGTTGCTTCCATCTCTAAAAGTTTCAATCTGGCGATATTGGGTTCCTGCACTCCGCAGTCACGGCACGGCACAAAAAGTGTCCACAGGTGTTAAAGCCAGGCATCCATACGCAGCGTACTTCGTTCCTTAGGTACGTAGGTAGGTATCCGTTAGTAATTAGCAGTCTACCGTATCGTACGTCGTACGCAGTAAGAAGGTGCGAGCCCCTGTCACGAACCCTTGCCTGTTCACAACCCTGAGTCGCCGTCATCTACAGTACGATCAACCCCTGCACCGCCAGACTTTTGGTCAACACTGTGTACCGACAGCGTGGCGCGTGTGTAAGTAGTGCACAGGCGCAATCGTACCTGACAGTTACCTGTGTGGGTAGGTATCTTAGTGAGCGCAGTTTGGTTGACGGCGAAACACCGTATCGCTTCTCTGGCGTCTGCGCCGATGCAAGTATATATCGAACAGGTTCTACTCCGCAATGGATTGGTGGCAGCCTGATTCTTACTACAGTATAGCACTTCGGAGGAGGGCACTTATGTTATGTCACAAGCATGTAATCCGCTCCCGCGAGCAGTAATCTGCCTGAACTTGAGAGTGAAACCAAATGCGTAACCATGTTTCCGTGTACCGAACCAGCAACAGCCGCGCAGGCATGCTGGCCTCGGTTGGTTCGACATGGAAGAGCCAAGAGTTGTTGAATCGTCATGTCTGTCTGCAGACTCGTTGACATGTCACGCTCTGCTAAGAATGATAACTCCAATTTCTTCTTGTGCACGTGTCAAAAACAAACAACAAACACACTGCAGCCAGCGAATAGAGTGAGCACATTGAAGACATATCCCAAGCTTCAAACAACAGCGCAAGTAGGCCTGAGTTGGGGTCTGCCTGTAGGCCGATGTGCTGGATTCCTGGATCTTAGGGCTCTGCTTCTGGAGGCACTTGAAAGGCTAATGTACAAGGAGAGAACAGTGATGGGATACTTGAATATGCTTGTCCCATGTTTATAATAAATACTGTCATCGTTGGGCATACTGCCCTACACACACAAATACAAGGTAAGTGAAGGACTGTACAAGCCTCGATAAGCCTACCATGCGGACTTACCAGTGCTTTCTGATATTGTTGGTTAATCCGAAGGTAACGCACGCTGTACGTGATCTTGCCGTATGGGTGCAAACTGGTGTTCTGGTTATTCGTTGTTATTATTATTACGTTATATGGCGTGTAGTACTACGTAAAGCTCTAGATCTATAGTATAGTAGTTGTTGTATGTAATTAGGGGGCAAAATCCGGTGTGTATTATATGTAATTAAACGTAGCCAAGTACGCCGCATAAGGTTTTATTATAAATAGTTTAAATAGGATAAAGCCTATAGAGATAATATTAATACTTATAGTTTATCTAATATAAATTCTACTTCTTAAGTATATTATTCTTAATATACTCCCTTAATCTTAAGAGTTCTATTTATAAGCTAGCTTTTTAAATAATATTAATTAAACTTTCTATTTATAGTTTATAAGAAATTCTTTTTTATTATTTTATTATTCTTATGAAATTTTCATTTTTATAAGAAGAATAATAATACTATTTATAAACTATTTAGATGTTTCTTATTAATTAAAAAGTATTCTAAATATCTCTTAAATTTTTATGATTATTTTTAACTATTAGTAATTTCTTTTGAAAGTTTTCTTCTTATCATAATTTTAAATAATTTAATTAATCCATTATATTAATCTGAATAATAAAAATATTAAATAAGTAATTCTAAAGAAGTTTTATAAAACTATTAATTATAAAGTCTCTTAAAATATATATATTTAATTTTAAAATATTTCTATTAGGCTTCTTATTATATTTAGTAATTATAAATATCTATATATTATAACTTTATATATAATTATATAGT
>QAPG01000451.1:0-21119 GCA_004366825.1 Colletotrichum spinosum
AGTATAATTATATTAATATAACTATTAGTATAATATAAAAGCTATAAAAGGGTTTTTATAACTCTAGATCTTCTATTCTTATTATTATTATTATTTTAATCATTCTTACTACTCTCACCTCTACTATTAATAACTAATAGTAAATTAGAGATATATATATATTATAAAATATAATATCATCAGGCCTACAAAGAACAGGCTGATTAATAATAATAATAATAAGATACTCAAATATATTATACTTAGTATATTTAATAAGGTAATAATAAAGATTATTATTAAATTAGAATAGTCTTAAGATAGTAGGAGTTTTAATATTTTTAAATACCAAAGTATAATGAGATTTATTAAAAAAATACATAAACTACTATTTAAAAGTAATAGTAAGACTATTATTATAAATATAAATAAGTTATAAAGTAAATAATTAGTAGAATACTTCTTCTTTAAATCCTATAATTTTAGGTTATTTAATTAATTAGTAACAATAATAAGGCAAGAGTTTAGCAAACTTATAGTAATAAAATACATAATATTCAAATACTTATAGATAGCTAATATTTCTTAGAAGAAAAGATATTCTTAATTAAACTTTATCTTCTTCATACTAAGAAAAAGTTATAAGTAATATTACTTATATACTACTATTTTACTAAAACTTCAATTAGAATATAAAGTAATTTACCTATATATTGAGAAGTTAGAATGTTTCACTTAAGTATTTAGTAATAGATAATAATTCAATTCCAAATCGCCTAAATAGTACTATATAATTCAAACAAAACCTAAAAGGCAAGAGTTAATAAAAATCAATTCTATTATTCAGATTATAAAAAATCGCTTTGACAAATAATAGTTCTACTACGGAATAATTACTACTATTCAAAGAATATTTTGTATAACGAATAGTTAATAGTAATATATAAACTTATAATAGATACTGAGGAATATATAATTACAGCCTTAAAAACTAAAGCTTTTAGAAGAGGGGATAGTTATAAAGATATACTAATAAGACTATATAATATACTTAGCAACTAGCTAGTTATAGCTATTAAAATACTAAAAAGAGTTTTCAACTAAAAATCACAGCTTAAACTTTTCAAATAATAGTCTATATAGTGATAATAACCCTACTTATATATCTAAACCTTTCCTAATTAACGCTTTTAGCTATACTCTCATAGTCTAAACTATAGTTTAGTAAGATCTATAGTATCTACTAATCATACTTTACCTTCTAATTCTTCTAAAAAGAAGAGATTCCTAGAAATTATTATAATAGATGAATTAAAAGAATCTACTATTAGATCTATTAAGAAATCTACTAATAAGTCTATTAAAAACTTATTAAGAGAGTTAAAATAATTTCTAAAAAAAGTAAAAATAAAATAGTAAGTTATACTACTTCTAACTATTTTAAAAGGTCTCCTATATTTTTCCTTCTTACTTTTTAGCCTATTTATGGAGAATAATATTAGTTTACATTAAAAGTCTTTAATCTATTTAAAGTCATATGCCTCTCAAGACTTTTTAGAAGAAACTATACTTAGTAATTAGCTCTTGCCTTCTAAACCCTATAGATACTACTAGCTTTAAGGAATTATTTAAGTAGAGGAAACTTCAAGTAGGAATAATATAGTTAGTTAATATAATAGCTAGTAAATAGAAAGTATATATATATTTATATCTATTATAACTACCCTTTAGGGGATAGGGGATTATAATTAGTTATATAATATTAATACTAACTAGCTAGTAGTACTTATTACTAGCTATTAATAGTTACTAATTATTAATAGCTACTAGTAAGAGCTAATAGTTAGTAGTAATTACTATACTTAATTTATATAACTAGAAGGTATATAGCTATTAGTCGTAGTTACCTACTATAGGATTTAAACTTACTACTCTTACTATAAAATAGTAAAAGCCAGCTAGATATTAAACTACTACGTCAAGCGGGACTATTTATTGAGAATATAATTAATTCTCAGACCTTTCAGCCATTATCGATATTTTGAAAGTATTCTAAACTTATCTAGTTCTTTATATTAGTATTAAAATTATGAAAGTATTCTTACTCTTATAATCTCATGTTTTACTTATTTATCTTTTACTGCTATAAAATAAAAGAAGGAATATTGAAATATTAGGCTATAAGTATTTATCCTATAGTAAAAACTCAACTTATTATTGTATATTCAGTAGAATATGCTACTTCGTTCTTTTATAGAATACTTTCTAGTAATTAACTTTAGTATTTATAATTATTAATATAAACCTATATTACTAGACTATTCTAATAATTACTAATAAAAATCTTCTAGAACTAAGTATAATACTATGAAAAAGACTTTTATACCTTCTTCTAATATATTAGTAGATCAACTAATAATAATATTCTTTCATTAAATATAACTATTATTTATAAGAATGTCTAATAACTTACTCTCTATGATAACTATTAGTAGACATATTACTTCCTAAAGTATAAGTTTAGTCCTCTGATCCTCCTACTAACTACTATAACTAGCTTCTAGTTAATTTAAAGCTAAACTCCTTATAGTTATAATAATTAGTATACTTACTCTATATTAACCTTTTCGATAATAAATAACTAACAATCCCTTTTATAATAACCTTACGCCTTTATATTCTTATATTTTTATAGTTATATATAATTTAGATATCTCAAGATACTTAATTACTACTAATTATAAGTATTCTATTTAAATATTTATCACCTTAATACTTATAATCTTAATATCCCTTAGACTAAGTCTTACCTATTCTTAAAATAAGACTTTATATTACTAATATAAAAGTTCTCTATTAGTAATATAAGTTAATTTATAATCTCTATATAAATATAGTAGGATTTGGCTTATTCTTATTAGTAAATAGTTTTAATCTATTGATTAAATATAATTAATATATAAATAAAATATATATAGATATAGATATTTCTAATACAATTAAATAGCTTTTAAAACCTCTATAACTATCTTACTATAATATTCTAAGAAATCTAGTAATTAGTATTATAGTAGTATATTAATATTAGAATATTATTTAATTGATATTTAATTTCTATCATTATTAACTTAGTATTATAAGTTACAAGTTAGCTAGATAATATTTCTTTAAATATCTATAGGCTACTTCTTAATTTTGATACTTACGATAATTTTATTAAAATCTATTTTAACAAAATAATAGTTTTAATTATAATAATTATAATCAGATACTTCTATATTTATTCTATAGTATTTCTATAGGTAGTTATATAGATTCCAAAGAGATTTTAATTATGTTATATAAGATATAGAAGAGTAATAAATTATAGAATGCCTAACTTTTATAAGTATTCTATTTTATTCTATTTATAAAAGATTTATAAAAGGTTTATAAAAGTTTCAAACTCTATAATTTTAATAGTTACCTTTAGTTATATATATTAAGCTTTAGTCTTAATAAACCTCTCTCTATATAGATTATTATTATAGAGTCCTCTATTACTATTAATTTAAACATTAAAACTAAAGGTACAATTATCTACAATAATAGGTAATTTTATTACTATTTTAACTAGTTGTGAGTTAGTATTAGTATAGATACTATTATTAAGTAAAAACTATTGTCGAATCTATATATAAGGTGAAAAGCTTAGATATTATTGTTAATATAGAGTAAAAGTAACTAAACAATTATTACTTACTCTTTTATACTATATCTTCTTTCACTAAGAATATCTAGTATATATATCTTCAATATAAGGTATTATTTAACTAAATATAGGCTATCTGCCTACCTATCTTTTCAATAATCATGAATAAGACTTTGATATAATTCTAGAGATTCTTATAAGAAAAGAATATTATACTTCTAATAATATATTGAAATATAAAATAAATATTATGCTTATTATATTATTTAAGAAATAAAAAGAATTATTTACAGATCTATAGATATAGAAATAGTAGTAATATTAACTATAAAACTATATTGAAATTAATAATTAGATAAGTATTTTTATAATTAGAAATCTAACATTATAGATGTCTTAATATTAAACTATTATAATAGAATTATCGATAGAAGCTAAATATTATATATAATCTAATATTACTTCTAGAATTATGTAGATCTATGACTTTCTTAATATATCAGAAGAAATAATTACTAAATCTATATTAATATAAATACATAATATTTAATTAATTATATCTACTGGAAAAGAAAACTAAAATAGTATCGTAAAATATACATAAATGTATAATTATCTTATAAAGAAATTAATGAGTTAAAATAAAGTAATTTTCAAATATATAGAAATTGTTAATAATATGACTAGTAGTTTTATTAAATTCTTTAAAAACTATTATTCAAATAAGTTAGAAATTTGATAAATTCTAAAAAGTATAAAACCTTAGGAAATAATATTTAGTTACTTTTACTCTATACCTAGAATGGTATCTAAGCTCTCTACTTCATATAAAGATTTAACTATAAATCTTACTTAATAAAAGTATTTATACTAATACTAGCTTATAACTAGTTAAAATAGTAATAGAATTACTTATTATTATAGATAATTATATTTGTAGATCTAATATTTAATCTTATATTGATAGAAAACTTCACAGTAATAATTAGAGAATGGTTTATTATAAATTAAACCTTATATATACAGTTAAAAGTAATTATTGAAGTTTTAGAGTTAAGAACTCTTATAATACTTTTAGAAATAGAATAAAATAAAGTATTTAAAGTCAAGTATTCTATAATTTATTACTCTTCTATATCTTTTATAATAGAACTAGAATCTCTTTAGAATTTATATAGTTATTTATAAAAAGAATATTATAGAATAAGTATAAAGATATTTATTTATAAGTGTTACAATTGAAGTTATTATTTTATTAGAATAAGCTTAAACAAAATTATTCTAAGTATTATAATTAATAACTAGTTTATATATATTTAAAAGACTATTATCTCATTCATTTATGATCTCTTATGCTAAGTTAATAATATTAGAGATTAGGTTTGAATTAGATGATATTTTAATATTAATATATTACTATAGTATTAACTATTAGATATTTCAGAGTATTATAGTTATATAATTATAGAGTTTTTAAAAGCTATCTAGTTATAGTAATAATACTAATATCTATATAAGTATTATTAATATATAAATTATATTTAATTAATATATTAAGATTATTTATTAAAAAGTAGAGTTGTATATATTTTGCTTCCCTATTTGATATGTAGCTTTATATAATACTTAATAAATAGTCTCTATAATAGAAACATACCTAGTTATATATTAAAAGTTATATATATATCTCTATAGATAATTATAATTTAAAAGACCTAGTAGTATAACTATTAATTTAAGTCTAGCTCTAACTTAGAAGTTAGTATAAGCTTTATAATAGTCTACATAGAAAGTTATAGCTTAATATATTAGTAGTAATTTCGAAGTATTAAACTTATTATATCAATACTTATAATATTAACTCATACCAGCTAAGTATAATGCTATTAGTATACGTTAATAATACTAACTATAAATATAAAAGAGAACGACAGACTACTACAGACTGGCCGACCATTTTATAATAATATTACTACTACTAATAATAATAATAATAAGAATAGACCACCCCTAACTACTATTATTATACTCAACCCCTATGATCTTAATATAAATATTAACCTTATAAAAATTGTTAATAACTATAAGAACTATGACTTTTTTATGAAAACTTAGGAAGGCTAGTTTTATATAAAGGTAACTTTACTACCCTCCCCAACCCTTTTAAAACAGCTATAGCTATATTTAATTTTAATATATCATTAGAAGATAAAACTATTAGTAAAGTAAGAAAAAATACAATTAAACTAATAAAGAAGAATCTAATACTTTAGAATAGGGTATTTAAAAATAACTCTAAATACTTTAAATATATCTTAGAAATAACCTATTAGATATCTAGAATGATATATATATTGAAGTCTGTTTATTATAGAAATTATTATTAGCTAATAGTAGAGAAGACTAAAGATAGTATTATCATAATAATCTAAGGTTAATAAGATTGTGGGGTTTATATACTATTAGTATAATCTTATTATTTAGTTACTTTTGCTTTATACCTAGAATGGTATCTAAACTCTTCACCCTATATATAGATTTAACTATAAATCTTACCTAATAGTAGTATTCATACTAATACTAGCTTACAACTGGTTAAAACGGTAATGAAATTACCTATTATTATAGATAATTATACTCCTATATAATCTTATTATAATTTAAAGATTTAAAGTAATTATAGCTATAGCTATTACTATAGGGTAAATTGAAGTAAAAGTCCTTGCCAGGAGTTAAATATTTTCTATGTGAAGCTAAAGACTTATTTATTAATATAGTGAATTAAGTCTTATTATTTTTATATAGAAATTATAAACTAGTTTATATTAGTAGTAGACAATTTTTGTATCAGTAGTATAAAGTCTTATCTTAGAAATAGGTAAGATTTAATAAGAATATTAAAGTTATAGATATTAAAATCATAACAAATCTTTTTATCAGAGTACTTATAGTTAGTAGTAATTAAATATCGTAAGATTTTTAAATTATATATAGCTATAAGAGTATAAAAGTATAGAAGTATAAACTATGAAAGTATAAAAATATAAAAATATAAGATTATTATAGAAAGAGTCATTAGTTATTTATTATCTGTAAAACATTCAATATAAAGTATATATATTAGTTCTAATTATAGGGACTTTAGCTACATATTAATTCAAAGCTAGCTATAGTAATTAGTAAGAAGATAAGAAAGTTAAAGTTATATTTAAAGAGGTAATATATCTACTAATAATTATAGTAGAAAGCGAGCTATTAAGTTTTCTTTTAAGAAATAATGTTAAAATACTAGAATTACTATTTTAATTAAAAAAGTATAATAGAGAAACCCTAAAGTAATATATAAGAAGACTTATAAATATCTTAGAAAAATAATATTTAAGAAGTTTCTATAAGAAAACTATAAAGTCTTACAAAATAATTATAATAATTTAAAATCTACTAATAAATATAAGATTTATAGTTATAAAAGTATGTATTATTACTATTAAGGTTATACTATATAACTATATAGGGAGAGAGCTTATTCCTTGTATCTAATATTGAATAGATCATACCTATTATATTAGTGACTACTTCGCATTCCTGATCCCTGTTTGTAGCCTCTGGTATACTCTTCACATAGCACGTGCCTTGAATCTCATCCTGACTCATCGGCCCAGTCTCTGTCAAACGATTAGTTCCTTGCGGATTGAGACAAGCAAAAGAAGATGACGACCTTTGGTCCGGTTCACTGACCTCATATTCCAGCTACCATCTCTCCACGGGGTTCGGTCTCGACTCGTTGCTGACACCGTGCCCCTGCAATAACAGTCTTAACAACATGGGCGCTCAGCAATCTTCCAGCCAGCAGGACGGCGAGGCGTATGATTCTCAGCCGAGGAAGACATGCTACTACGAGCTCCTCGCTGTCGGGCGGGACGCCACGGATGATGAGTGTGTGCCCCCTGCAGTCCGCTTTGAGACTGAACTAATGGTTATCTGTTAGCATCAAGGGGGCTTATCGGAAGCGTGCTCTCGAGCTTCACCCAGACCGCAACCTAAAAGATGTTGAAAATGCTACTCGACGCTTCGCAGAAGTCCAAACTGCGTATGAGGTGCTGTCCGACCCCCAGGAGCGGACATGGTATGACTCGCATCGAGATGCCATCTTACGAGGCGCCGACCCAGCTGATACGGATGGCCATGGCCCCGTATATGACAATGTCAGGCTCACTTCCACAGAGGATATTTTCTCACTCATCCATCGGTTCAATGCCAGCGTCCTTTTCACCGACGACCCGTCGGGGTTCTTTGGGATAGTAAAGGCAACCTTTGATCAACTTGCCGATGAAGAAATTGCTGCTGGCGAATATGCACCAGGAGATGCTCCAGATTACCCCTCTTTTGGAACTTCGTCCGACTCGTACGAGTTTGTGGTTAAACGTTTTTACAGTGGGTGGTCGCAGTTTTCAACCAGGAAGACGTTTTCCTGGAAAGATCAGTACCGTCTGTCTGACGCCCCAGACAGACGTATCCGCCGATTAATGGAGAAGGAGAACAAAAAGCTGCGTGAAGACGCAATTCGGGACTTCAACGACGCTGTGAGATTTCTAGTCACATTTGTGCGCAAACGGGACTCACGCTACGTGCCGAACACACAAACTTCTGCAGAACGTCAAGAATCTATGCGTAATGCGGCGGCCGCCCAGGCTGCCCGCTCGCGTGCTGCGAACTTGGAAAAGCTGTCCGACTCGACAATCCCCGAATGGGCGCAGTCAAGAGATGATGACGAGCACGGCGGTCGTTATTCAGATGAAGACGAAGAGGATTCCGTGATGGAATGCATCGAATGTGTCGTCTGCGATAAAATCTTCAAGAGTGAAAAGTCATTCGAGGCCCACGAAAAGAGCAAGAAGCACATAAAGGCCGTGCAGCAGCTGCGACGGCAGATGAGGGACGAAAATTTCGACTTGAATCTCGACGATAATGTTACAATCCCTGACAACGTACCTTTGGGTGATAGCACGGCAGGGGTTGTAGGAGAACCACAGCTTCCCGACCATCACGATACGGCTCAGGACAACCACGCGCCGGAATATTGGGCAACGAACATCAACAAGACCCTTGGGGCCGAGACAGCTTCAGAACCCACCGAGGAAGAAGATGAGTACGCCTCCAGAGTGGACGTGGAGAAAAGGCTTCTTGCCGAGGGCACGTTCGTCATCGAGAGTGGCGGGGATGTGCTCGGTATCACAGACAGTAAGGACGAGCCTGACTTGCAAAACCTCACCATCAAGGACAGCGACGGCGACGATACCGATCCACAGCCAAAGAAGATGGGCAAAGCCAAGGCGAAAAGAGAGAAAAAGGCGGCCCGCCAAGCTGCGGAAGAGAACCATATCATAGTGTGTCCTCCCGGCCCCTTTGCAATGTCTTTGACGGGACACTGACAGGAGTCACACAGCATACTTGTGGTGTATGCAAGGCAACATTTCCGTCCAGGAATGCGCTGTATACACACATTCGTGACCTTGGCCACGCCATGCTGTCAAGAGGGTCGACCGAGGAGAGCAAAAAGAACAAGAAAAAAAAGAAGCAACGATGATTTAGTTGTAGAATAAACCCGTGGTCCCCGGCAAGGGATAATATTAAGAAGAAGAAATAGTTCGTTGGTTGAAGCAGTCATGACATAAACGACCCATGTTGCCCTTGTTGGTCCTTTACCCAATCCCCTGGTGCGGGATACCCTCGCGTTGGAAATCGGAGCCCACTGCGCCGTGTCATCCCAGCCCCAATATCCAGGCCAGGCCGAGAGCCATTTCCAACCTGCCTATATTGATGTCGAACACTGATTATCCGTCTAAGGCCGTGCAGTTATCTTCATCATCGCTGAGGGTTTCCACTTCATCGATTGCGCTGTCTCTCTCACCGCCGCCTGCCCTTACAGGGTTTTGGTCTGCAACATGTATTACAGTCTTTCCTTGGACGTG
This sequence comes from Colletotrichum spinosum, assembly GCA_004366825.1. NCBI lineage: Eukaryota > Fungi > Ascomycota > Sordariomycetes > Glomerellales > Glomerellaceae > Colletotrichum > Colletotrichum spinosum. The sequence continues at coordinate 9,643 of QAPG01000451.1, forward strand.
CTTGACGTTTCTTCGCCATTCGGCCCAGTCATCTTCGTCCTTGATCAAGAACCCAATTAGCATACTAGGGTCCAACTCCCTGATGTGGAGTCGGCGCAGCCGCCTCGTGTGTACCGAGTCGATGTCTGCATCCAAGTACTGTGAAAGGTCCTGGCGATATGGCAGAGCCGGTCTTGTGTGGTGCGGGTCAAGATAGAATAGATGGGAACCCTGTGCGCCTACGAAATAATGAGAAGACGAGGGTCGACCACTAGAAAGAGATCAGCCTATACACTTGAACCGACATCGTGGTGTTGCATCTCTACCCTGCTATGCCAACGGACTGTGGCATTTGGAGAGCGGCGATCAGGGCCTCCCAATAGACAGGTGTGATCTTATCAATGCCTAGTCGAGTGCCTACGAGGATAAGAGTTGGGTGAAACTGAGAGCCCTCGGGTTTGGCTATTTTCAGAAGGTCGTCTTCGTACACGTCGGGCCCGTCGCCGGTAGAGTATACTCGCAAGACCTGCCTCCGGGCATTGACGAGTGCTCTGTGTTTGAAGCTCAGCTATTTCCGAGACCTGATATTTGTGACAAGTGTAAAAGGGACCGTCTTACTGAATACATCGAGCTGTTGCTGATGGTCCAAACCACTCGCCTGGGTACTTGCCACAGGCCACGGCACCGTGCTGGACAAATTGGTGAATGGAGTACGGCGCTCTGGGGTCGTCCGCGAACAAAGAGAGCAGAGAACGCTCCTTTTCTGGTGAATCACCCCGCCGCCAATCTGGGACCGTCAGCAGGGTCGCTCAAGCGTAGAGGTGCTACTGAGTCACGCGTGCGTCGTGTACAAGGGGTCTGATGGCGGGATCGCATACCTCGACCTAGATCTATCATAGACATGGCATTGGCCAGCAAACTCTGGCCCGAACGAATCATGCAGCCCCATCCACTGTCGGACGTGAACCCGTTCTGGTCAACTAGCTGGCTCTTGATCCGCATGGATAATGAGAGTGCCGACGAGGCTCGGGGGTCATCCGACCTGGCGATGGACATGAACTCGGCCCGATATGTCATCCAGAATCTGGACTCGAAGTCGTCGAGGAATGCAGAAGGCCAGCCGCCATCATTAAGTGAACAATGGTTTCGTTCTTCATAGGCGAGTGACGATGAGAAACTGCTGGAAACAGAGTCGGGAGGTGTATCGTGGCTTTGAGCATGGGGAACCGATGATTCTTTGGCTTGCTCTTCGGTAACAGTGAGCGAGGGGGAGGTCGCGCTACCTCGAGTGTCCTTGACTTTGCCAGAGTTGGTGCCTAGCGTGTATGAACGGCCCAGACACCAGACAGGAACATCATTCGGGTGGTCGTTGGTTGGCTCCGGATCCCAGAACATTTGGACGATACGTCGGTAACGGCCAATATCCACAGCAGCCATGGCGAATTTCATAAAGCGCGATAGTCAAGATAGGGATAATAAGCGAGGAAACTTGGGAGAGCAGTTCAATTTCGTCTTGTTTGGCAGGCTGGAGTAGATAAACTGACGCGACTGGGGCGCCTCACTGGAGGGGTGCTCTGGCGCTTGCTCCTGACCGAATCGTAAGGGCGGACAAGCTCTGAAGGTCACAACGAGGGAAAGACTGGTTTGGTTTGACTTGGGTCAGCACCATCGTGCATCTCAGCTAAAGAGTCATAGGATTGTTGCGAGATCACCTTCAGGATAAACCGGCCAGCGCGTTGTAGCAAGGGACACCCGCGTATTTGAGTAAATGTCGTTGAACCGAGACAGCGCAGCAAAGTAAGTGCATCTACCATGTCTTTCGTAAAGAGGCGGGAGGAAGGAAACGGATTCTGCGCCCGGCTGCAGAGAACTGTTGACCCGCTTGACATGCCTTACCAAACCTATCTACCTGGACGGACAGGACAGTTGAGAAAGTAAGTGCCTGACAAATGGCCGGGCGTCCGGCGTCCGCTTCCTCGTGACGCACCGACAGTCGTCAGCTAGTCATATGTCACTAGGTTGGTATACCAAGCTAAGCTGCTGCGCGATGTCGCCGTGTCACCGGCTAACAGCACCGCACAGAGCTGTGTGTGGGACAAGGTTAGTGTAAGCCAGCTAGACCTACTTACTAATACTATATACAAATATGTAAAGTATACATTCATATTTATACTTCTAGTAGCTTTCAAGTAGACCTAATATAGTAATTAAGAGATCTATAGATATATGATAATATATTATATAAAATACTTTCGAAGTATAATTATTTCTTAGCACTACTTGTTACCCCGCTGTCTGTCTTTCTATAAGCATGATTCCCTATGACGGATGACCATAAGCCTTTGGGTTAGCAGCTCACGTGACCTCGCCTACATTTCAATTTACCGTCACGTCTACGGCGCGTCTATGAACGCGAAAGCCCCACAGGCCTTGATCTCCACCCACGCAGACTATCTATAGTGTACCCTTGACCTCGGTATTTGCCTTCTTTACGTTGTATCTGTGACCTACCTGCGCAGCATGGAGTTCAAGTCATCGCGCCATCGGCAATCTGCGCAGTCATCCACCGGAATTGTACGCGACGACTCTGACGATGAGCTTGGTGCAGAGGACCATCCCTGGGAATGGCTCTCCGATCCTGTCGATGAAGCTCCATCTAAAAAGAACGCCTTGAGCACTCGCAAGCGCACGCGGCTCCACAGCAATGCTCGTGTTATTGGGGCGCGCATGGGAGATTTTGAGTGTCGCGTTGGTGACTGTGTTCTTCTCAAGGCCGAGGGATCCAAAGAGGCCTGGGTAGCTATTATCTGCGAGTTCATCGATGATGATGATGGTGAGAAGGCAGCAAATTTCATGTGGTTTGCCACCGAGAAAGAGATCCGAAACACAAAGAAAAAGCGACAAGACTTTCTCCCTGTATGTAGACCCCCGAAACTCCCCGCGACGATACACCTAACGCCGCTAGAATGAGCTCTACATATCCCCCTCGTGGGATATCAACCCACTGGCGGCGATTAATGGAAAAGCCACCATTCATTCCCAACAGGAATTCATTCGGGCATACCCTTCTGGCAGAGTACCGAGGTCGTCGCCCGACTACGGCAAGGTCTTCGTCTGCCGCCGTGGATGTAACATCAGAACGGCAACGTATTCGGACGAGTTCGTATGGGAAGATCTATACCGATCTGGTGAACAAGGCGCCCAGAAGTTGATCGCCTTCGCAAAGTCGCAAATAGGATCGACTAGGAAGCGCCACCTCGCGAGGGAGTCGTCACCTGAGCTACCGTACATCATCGACGACGGCAAGACTGAAGCTTGGACTCCCAGAGCCACAGGTGCCCGCAGGCCCAGTGATGGTCACGCAGATACCACACCATCGTCCCGTAAAAGGTTTGGCTATAACGCTTACTCTCCTCCCGTTCGCAACTTCAAGTCTGTGACGGCTAAGTCTCTGCTTACAGGGTCATGGTGAAAAAGTGCTTGGAATTCACGCCCCTTGGCACGAGAAAGCTTTCGGCTTCTCGTTCACAGTCGTCAGCTTTTCAGCTAGCACGCTCTCAACTCCACGTCGCCTCCGTACCTTCGAGTCTCCCTTGTAGAGAAAACGAATTCACACTTGTTTATTCCCACTTGGAGGCTGCAATTGCGGACGGTATAGGAAGTTGCATCTACATTGCTGGTACTCCTGGCACGGGGAAGACTGCTACCGTCAGGGAGGTCATCTGTCGCCTCGAAGAATGCGTCCGGTCGGATGAGCTAGACGACTTTATATTCGTCGAAATCAATGGCATGAAGATAACCGATCCTCACCAGTCCTACAGCTTACTCTGGGAGGCTCTGAAAGGCGACCGTGTAAGCCCGTCACAAGCCATCGATCTCTTAGAGCGAGAGTTCAATAATCCGAGTCCTCGTCGCACACCTTGCGTGGTTTTGATGGACGAGCTTGACCAACTTGTGACGCGGAATCAGAGCGTCATGTACAACTTTTTCAACTGGCCTGGTCTTCGACATAGCAGACTGATTGTCCTAGCTGTTGCGAACACGATGGATCTTCCAGAAAGAACTCTCAGCAACAAAATAAGCAGCCGCATAGGTATTGGACTCCTCCGCCACACGTTATGCCTCAAGCACCCGCCATTTGACACATTATGCAGGCCTAACAAGGATCACCTTCCCTGGTTATAATCATGAACAGCTGATGAAAATAATTCAATCGAGACTGGAGGGGGTGCCAGGGAGCATAGTCGAGCCTGATGCCGTCCAGTTCGCCAGTCGGAAAGTGGCTGCTGTCAGCGGCGACGCCAGAAGAGTTCTCGAAATGTGTAGGCGAGCCGTGGAGCTTGCCGAGGCTGACAGTTGCTCGGAAACAGCTGCAGACAATGACCAGAGGAAATACCATGAGTCCAGTAAAGCGGGCAAAGTGGGCACGACGGCAACGGCAAAGGTCACTATCTCAACAGTCAAACGCGCCATCAACGAAGCTACAACAAACCCAGTTCAACAACACCTCCGGACGCTGGCCTTCACGTCCAAATTGCTACTCAGCTGTCTTATAGTTAAAGTCCAGAGGAATGGAAATACGGAAACGACGTTTGGTGATGTCGTCGATGAGTTGCACCGCCTAATCAAGGCAGCCAGTGCAAGTCTTGACAAGGGGCACTTTACAGCGCTTGCCGGCGGAACGAAAGCATTGAAAACGGATGATGCACACATGAGCGATTCCCTTGGGCTTCGCCGCGCGGCAGTCGAGCTGCTCGGAGCGGGAATCATACTTTTGGAAGCTCAAAGGGCAGAGCGGCCAAGCAAAATGCGTCTCGCCATAGGCGAGGAGGATATCAAAATGGCCTTCCGGGACGACGATGAGATTAAGGCCCTCGGTCTATTTTTCTAAAAGCAGCATCGCTGACGCTACAACGTAGCGGGCGCTGTGAAGATATACCTTTGTTAGGCCATGCGTCGCAACACCACGTGAGTGAATGCCACTCGCTAGTACTTTCTTCGAGCCAGTGTCGGTTGCCATGCTACCGGGTGCGTCTCCGGCGTGGCCTTTTCGTCCTGCTTCCAAATCTTGATCGTCTTGTCTGCCTCGCCGCAAATCAAACGCAAACCAGAGTTGTCGAAAGTTGAGCTCATGATGCCGGCCTCGGCGTCCAGGGAGCCTGGTTGCGCAGTCGTCTCAAGGGACTGAAATCGGTGGCCTGTTTTCCAGTCCCAGAAATTCATTGACCCGTTGTCACCACCAGAGAATAGCACGTTGTCGCGGTTCACGCTGAGAGTGTTGATGATAGCATTGTGCCCTTCAAAATTTTGCATGAAGGCACCCTCAGGGCATTTCCATTGCTTGATACTACCCGAGCTGCCGCTCGCGAAGGTGAACTCCTCCGGATGCGTGGCAAGAGCTCTGACGCCCTTCTTGTGGTGCGTCAAGACGCCCATGCTTTTGCCGGCGGCCAGGTCCCATAGCCTAACCGTCGCGTCGAGGGATCCTGTGATGACCTGCGGATCGGCTTCTTGGCAAGTAAGGTCGGAAACAGTGCCTGTGTGACCAGACAGCACGTGAACATTGCTTCGCGTTCGCATATCCCATACCCTGGCGACCCCGTCTCTGCCACCAGTCACGAGAACATCCAGAGTGGGATGAAGAGCTAAAGTGTAAACTCCGCTCAAATGGCCGTGATAGTGCCGTATGACTTTGTTGGTCTCCAGGTCCCAGCACTTGACCATCTTATCCTCGCCGCAGGAGAAGAGGTACGGGTGGCGTGGACTCACAGCAAGACCACGCACAGTAGAAATATGACCGGTGAGTGTTAGGCGTAATCCGCCTGTGGCAAGATCCCAGATCTTGATAGTTCTGTCGCCAGCACCGCTTGCAAACCACTTGTTTCCAGGCTCAACCGCCAAGCTACGTACCCAGCCAAGATGGCCAGAGATCACCCTCATTAGCTTCCAGGGCGGATGCCACTCGGGCCTCGGTGCCTGTGATGTTGATTGACCCCTTGGGACGAGGCTTTCTGAGGCACTACTCTGGTGGTGCCAGGCCGATGTCTGGGCCGACTCCCCATCCCCAGCAACCGTTTGCGCGGCTTCGCGAGGGGGTGGAGCGACATCTCCGAGAAGCTTCCGCATGGGACGCGGACCTGCTGCGAGCTGCTGGGGAGCTGCCTGGGGCTTCAATCGTCGTCTCGATTTCATGGGCGGCGGCTGTTTGGCGGCAAGACCTGCTGGGAGTTGCTGGACGACGCCATACTCAAGCCTAAAGCGCCGTTGGGTTAGACGCTCGTCGCTCGGGGCGGCTAGTGGAGTGTCTTCATTGTCGATTTCCTGACGCTCATTGGTTGACATCGCTGGAGAGCTGGAATAGATGGCTTTGGCGGATCTGTGATTGTCGGCCAACAGCGACCCAAGGAGAGCGTGCGACATTTTGGAGTCAGTCATGGCAACTGGCGCAGTGCCAACCAAAAAAAAAAAACCGAAAATCAGAAGTTGCCACAAGGCTGCGTTGTCGGCAACGAATCGTGGTAATGGGCAATTTGGTCGAGAAAAGAGTCACATGGAGTGTCGCAACAGTACGTGACAACGGTACAAAGATGTATGATGTCGGTAAATATCAGGAATGACGCGCTCGAAAAGGGAAGAGTTTATACAAGTTAAACCTCAGGCGGCGAATAGAGCCTCAATTAGTATACTCTATTTAGACTTTGGAATGAAATCTTATATAATATATATAGCTATACCTAATTATACAAAGTCTATATTTAATTTTACTTTTTAACTATGTATAATAACTAGAAGCTTTATTATATAAAAAGTATTAAGTAAAAAGAGTATATAATAATAGTAAAAAATTGAGATTTAAAGTTTCTTTTTAAACTATATCTACTTAAGTATTATAAAAATTTAATTAGTAGTTTTTTCTATTATATAGAAACTAGTGATTAGAATTAAACTATTACTTTAAATATTAATTAAATAGTTGTTAAATTTCTCTTATACTTTCTTTATAGATTATATTATTAGAGAGGCGGATAGTTTGCTCTCTATTATAACTATTAGTAGACATATTGCCCCTTAAAATATAACTTTAGCGTTCTTACCCCCCTACTAACTACTATAACTAGCTTTTAATTAATCTAAACCTAAACCCCTTATAACTATAATTAGTATATTTACTCTATATTAACTTTATTATAGATAATGAATAACTAATAACTCCTTCTATAGTAACTTTATACTTTTATACTCTTATACTTTTATACTTTTATAGCTATTAATATATAATTTAGATATTTCAAGATATTTAATTACTACTAACTATAAGTATTCTATTCGATTATATATTACAAGTTTAATATCTATGAGTTTGATATTACTACTAAGCTCTTTTTATTTCTAAGATAAGACTTTATACTATTAATATAAAAGTTCTTTATTATTAATACAAGCTAACTTATAATCTCTATATAAATATAATAGAACTTAGCTTACTCTTATTAGTAAATAATCTCAATATATTAATAAAATATAATTAATATATGAATAATACTTATATGGATATAAATACTTCTAATATAATTAAATAGCTTTTAAAACTCTTATAATTATATTATTATAATATTCTAAGATATCTAATAATTAATATTATAATAAGATATTAATATTAATGTATTATTTCATTAATATTTAGTTTCTAATATTACCAATCTAACATAGTAGCTTATAAGATATTTAGATGACTTTCTTTTCAATGTTCATAAGCTATTTATTAATTATAGTATTTATAATGATTTTATTAATATTCAATCTAATATACTAATAGGTTTGATTTTAATAATTATAAGTAAATATTTCTATATTTATCTTATAATTATCTTTTTATAATAACTATATAGACTTTAAAGAGATTCTAATTCTATTATAAAGAGTATAGAAGAAGAATAGATTACAAAATACCTAGCTCTTATAAACATTCTATTTTATTATATGTTTTTAAAAGATTCATAAAGGTTTTTAACTTTATAACTGTAATAATTACTTTTAGCTATATATATATTAAACGTTAAGTTTAATAAAACTCTTCTTATATAGATTATTACTATAAAGTCTTCTATTATTATAAAGTTGAATATTAAAACTAGAAGTATAATTACTTATAATAATAAGTAATAGGAGGAACTAATAGCTTACTTTCTACTGTAATTATTAGTAGATATATTACCTCTTAAAATATAACTTCAGCCCTCCTATCCCCTTAATAACTATTATAACTAGCCCCTAGTTAATTTATAACTAAACTTCTTATAGTTATAATAGCTAATATACTTACTCTATATCAACTTTTTTAATAACAAATAACTAATAACTCCTTTTATAACAACCTTATATCCTTACGCTCTTACAGCTATACATAATTTGAATATCTCGAGATATTTAATTACTACTCATTATACTCTATTTGAATATTTATTATAACCTTAATATCGATAACTTTAATATCCCTATTAACTAAGCCTTACTTATTCCTAAGATGAGACTTTATATATTAATATAAAAGTTCTTTATTACTAATATAAGTTAACTTATAATCTCTATATAAGTATAATAAGACTTAGTTTATTCTTATTAGTAAGTAATCTTAATATAATAATTAAATATAATTAATATAAAAATAATACCTATATAGATATAGATACTTCTAATATAATTAGATAGCTTTTAAAACTCCTATAAGTGTATTACTATAATATTCCAAAGATTTAATAATTAGTATTATAATACAGTATTAATATTAATGTATTATCTAATTAATACTTAGTTTCTAATATTATTATTTTAATATAGTAGCTTGTAGGATAATTAGATAGTTTTGTTTTAAATATTTATAGACTACTTATTAATTATAGTATTTAGAATAATCTTATTAAGACTTAGTCTAATATATTAATAGCTTTAGTTATAATAGTTATAATTAGATACTTTTATATTTATTCTATAATTATCTTTTTATAAGTAGTTATATAAATTCTAAAGAGATTTTAGTTTTATTATATAAGTTATAAAAAAGCGATAGATTATAAAATACCTAGTCTTTATAAGTATTCTATTTTATTCTATTATTAAGAGGTATATAAAGATTTTCAACCCTATAACCTTCGTAGTTATTTTTAACTATATATATTAAGCTTTACTTTAATTAGGGTTCTTTCTAATTATTACTATAAAGTCTTCCACTACTACAAGGTTAAATATCAGAACTAGGGGTATAATTGTCTATAATAATAAGTAATTTCATTACTATTTTAACTAGCTATAAGTTAGTATTAATATGAATATTATTATTAAGTAAGATTTATAGTTAAATCTATATATATAGTGAAGAGCTTAGATATTATTCTTAGTATAGAGTAAAGGTAACTAAATAATAATAAGTAATTCTATTACTATTTTAACTAATTATAAGTTAGTATTAGTATAAATACTATTATTAGGTTAAACCTAAAGTTAACTCTATATATAGGGTGAAGTATTTAGATACTATTTATTATATATAATTAGGAGGTAAAATCTAGTATATATTCTATATAACTAAATATAGCTATATATGCTATATAAGATTCTATTTCAAGTAGTTTAAATAGGGTAAAGTTTATAGAAATAGTACTAACACTTAAGGTTTAGCTAGTATAAACTCTACCTTTTAAATATATTATTCTTAATATACCTTTCTAATCTTAAGAGCTCTACCTATAGGCTAGCTTTTTTTAAATAATATTAATTAAACTTTCTATTTATATCTTATAAGAAGGTCTTTTTATTATCTTATCACTCTTATTAAACTTCTATCCTAATAATAAGAAGAATAATACTAGTTATAAACTATTTGAATACTTCTTATTAACTAAAAGGTACTTTTAATATCCCTAAGCTTTTTATTTAATCTTATTATTATTATAAATTAAGATTTATAAGTTTTAACTAATAGTTAAAGGTTTTTATAGAAGCTTTTTTAAACTTCTTCTTCTTATTATAATTTCAAATACTTCAATTAATCTATTATATTAATCTGAATAATAAATATATTAAACTAATAATTCTAGAGAAGCTTTATAAAACTATCAATTATAAAGTCTTTTAGAAGTATATATTTAACTTTAAAATACTTCTATCAAACTTCTTATTATAACCAGTAGTTATAAATATCTATATATTATAGCTTTATATATAGTTATATTATTTTAATTATGATAAGGTATATTATTTACTAATGATGATATTAAATCTAAATAGTAAGATAAGATTTATATATCTTACTTCTACTAAATATATTGATTATAAAATCTATTTAAAATATAATAAAAAGGCGGCTGGTAAAAATAACTTCTTAAATAGTTTACAATAATATCAAAAGCTCTTTTTTAATTATTAAAATAATAATACTATTTTATTTATTAATTTTCTATATTATTAGACTTCTAAGGAAATATATAATATATACTTAAGAATTCTTTCAATTATTACTATTATCTATAAAACTAGTATTTATAATAGTTATAAGATTATTAAATAAATTACCAGCCTTATAATTAAACTTAAAATAGAAGTTCTTTATCTTATTAAAGTATTATATTATTCCTTAGTCTCTATATAATAATAATTTCAAAGGTTTTAATTAAAATATAACAATTAGCCTGTTATATAAATGATATCTAGCCTTATTATAATTATAACATAATTAATAAAATTAATATCTTATTAGTAATATTTAATCTCTATATAAGAAACTTATATATATTATAATACAAACTCTTTAGTTTTTAAAGTAACTTTAATGTATTTAATATATTATATACATTTCAAAAGATACTTTAAAAGCTTTTCGATATATACTACTTATAAAAACTATAATTATTATATTATTTAATCTTAAATAACTTTAATACTAAGAAATCATTATAAATCTTTACTTCTCTTAAGATGATATTTCCATTAAAAGTCTACTAATAATATTGGTTATATTGAAGGTCTCTGATCTATTTAAAGTCACATGCCTCTCGGGGTCCCTTTAAAGGTAGTTGCACCCTGTGGTCGGCTCTTGCCTTATATACTCTGTAGATAATACTGGTTCTGAGGAACCGTTTAAATAGAGGAAACCTCAGGCAGCAATAACGCGGTTGGTTAATACGATTGCTGACAAATGCGGAAAGTACGTCACAAAGGGAAGGTACAGGCCCACATCCGTCGCGGTTACTTCTTTTAAAGGATCGCAGTCACGTGACACCGATGCCAGCCAGCTGGCAGCGCCTGTCGCCAGCCGCTAATGGTCGCCAGCTGTTAACAGCTGTCGGCAAGAGCCAACAACTGGTGGCGGTTGCTACATTTGGTTTACACAATCGGAAGGCACGAGGCCACCGGTCGCGGTTGCCCGCCGCAGGATTCGAACCTACTGCTCTTGCTGTAAAACGGTAAAAGCCAGCCAGACGTTAAACTACTACGTCAAGCGG
>QAPG01000452.1:0-21052 GCA_004366825.1 Colletotrichum spinosum
GGGGGGGGGGGGGGGGGGGGGCGGAATGACTCTTCCCTTTCTATCCCGCCGAGTCTCGTTTAAGAGTCTCGTTTCAGAGTCTCGTTTTAACCTCAATCGCGATTGCTGGGCGTTTTCTACCGACGCAACATCTCCATCTCCAGGCCTCCGTTACCGCGTGAGGCGGTGCCCAGCCCTTCGATGACACCGTCGCGATGACGACGTCTGTTCCAGGTGGAAGCGAGTTTGGTTCGTGACCTTGTGCTCCTCCCGTCCGCCGACCACATTCCCTATCTTTAGGCCAACACCGCCGTCACAGATGACAGTCCCGTGGATCAGTAGTGTTGTTCTTGTTCGCGCTTTGCACACGAGAAGACTCCGACTTTTTCTTCGGTGGCCACCAGTTGCCGATAGCCTAATTCCTCCGAACCCGTTTCGTTCCTGCTTTAGCAGAGACGAGAGAGACGGGAACCGCCGGCTCCATCACCTCTGCAACCGTTGGCAAGTTTCCTCGCGCATGGTGAAACAAACTGACCCAGGATTCTGGTGCTGTCATCTCAACTCTCGCTCATCCAAGACACATCGTCACGCGTTGCCTAGCGGCCTCGCCTGGTCCCCCCGCCCATGGGGAAAGATGCCCACCACCCATCACATGTGACCTCATAATCGTCTCGCTTCTTTCTTGATAGAATTGATTCATCCACTTTCTTCCTATGCGAATGACGCGGCGTGATCCGTACCCGTGCCCACAGCCCACGTGGCTGAACAAGAGTAATACATATTTCCAAAACTTTTTTTCCCTTTTTTCCGTTGGTTCCTTTACTTGAGAACGAGAGAGACTGACGGCCTTGATGAATACAAAATCAAGATAGAAGCTAGTGGATTAGTTCACAAGCGAAGCCAGCCATCCTTAACAAAGGTGTCACAAACCAGCGTATACATATCAGGGACACTATCATCATTTAGTTGCAGCAATATCCATGGTCATCAAAGAATTAGACCTGCTTGGATATTCAGATAGTCTTATTTTCATCACTCATTACTATTACTATCCATACATACAGACAAACAAACGCAAGCAGCACGCACATACACACAACACACACAGCCAACAGTCAGCTCTGTCGCTGCCTTGAGCCTCAACCTTTCCAATCGAGAGCTTTCCTCCGGTGTCTGCCTCAGCGCAGACTCGCGCTACCAACAAGGTGCATGCCACATGCAAGAACTTTTGTGGCCCTTTGTCCCATCCTGGTGTGTGGAACATGGCATTTCATGCCTTCTTGGAATTAATGCCAAAATGCCCTCATTCATCATCACACTCGTAACAGCAAGCATTCGCATGCTCAACCTTCTCAAACCTCTGTAGATGAGGAGCCACTGCGTCTTGGCTGATATGCAGATGCGAAGCACGTATCCCACCGTGCCAGCCGCTCCATGCGGGTCGATTGCTACCTTTCCGGAATGGGGCTCTTGGCCAGGCGACCTCCAGCACTTACTCGCTTCTGAAGGCGAGCTTCTCTCTCTCGCTGAAACTTCTCGTTCGGGCTCACGGTTCCGGGTAGTGACCCGATCGTGTCGCTGGAGAAGCCCGTGTTGCGACCTCGCTTCTCTTCTATGTAGAGTTTCGCGCTGCGGCTGAGGGGAAACGCCGGCATCGCGGCAGGGATTTCCGCTCCGTTTTGTACAAGCATCTCTGCGACTGGGAACGGTACCATTCTCTCCGCCTCCGATGGCTGCACGGGAATTGGCGAAGGTGACGCAGGATCCGCCGCAGCTAGTGCCAAGAACACCGCGTGTGTGCCTCGAGACCTGTCCGTCACGTTGGGACTTGCTTTGAGAGCCAAGGCGTATATCACCTGCTGGATCTCGTTCTTCTTGATGGCTGCCAGTAGTGTGTCTTCGGGAGTGGGATAGCGTGAGAGAGTTGAGGAAATGGGCTCCACGAACGCCCTTTCGACGTACTTGGCGGTAATGAACCTCAGCCGCTGCTCCCTCGTTGCTTGGGGCCCAGGCTTCACCCCGGACCCTAGCTTGGCCTCCCAGATCATGTTTGATACTCTATTTCCAACAAGAAGGAGAAGCTCGACGATATCGGCCGTGAAGGAATTGATATCCAAAGTTAGTGACCGGACCTTGCTGATGTGTGTGCCGAGGGAGCGGTGGATGCCGCTGCATTCAATGCATACGATGATGGCCAGATTAATCGACACCCATTCGACTTTGGTGCCCGACCCGCAGTCAGCGCACCAGCAGTTGCCCTGGTCGTTATCGCGGACCATTTGCAGTATCTTGTCAGGGTTGTCGTCGTAGGTTGAGCTGGGGGATCGATGCGCCGTCGGCCGCGCACCGACTGTTATTCGGCGTACTGGCGCTCCGCTGCTAGAGTGCGAGTGATGGCTGTTGTGGCCGACAGAGGGGCTCTTGCCCGTCAGAACAGAGCCGATGTCTTTTCTCATGGGTGTCGAATCGCTCGAAGCCGAGCTTGGCCCCGACTTGTCCCTCGCGACTCTTCCTTCCACAGCGCTTTGGAGCGCATTGTTGATGGCAAGGATCCAGCTGTTCATGTCCTCCTCGGATGTTGCCTGGTAGACTCGCTTGTAGTGCGGCGTGATGACCTCGAAGCAGAAACGACGCTCCGCATTGCGTGCCTCTCGTACTGAAGCCATTCTCAAATCAATGGGATCCATGTGGAGATCCAACTTCTGCTTCCAGTTACTGTACTCCGACAGTTTGCCCTGGTCGAGCACAATCCAAAATCTGCCAAACAAAATCAGTATGCGATAAGACGAATTGTCTCGGGATAAGCGCTTACTTATGCCAGCCCTGTTTATTCAGATTGCGAGGATCGACATGGTTGCCGGGCTTGCTAAGGGACCACAGCAGGCCTTCCTTGCGATGTGCACTGCTTGAGCCTACCAGCCCGTAGTCTTTCTCTTCCAAGTCACGGATGCCTTTGAACTTGGACGCTTGCGCAGGACTGCTAACGACGGAACTGCCTAAGCTGCCAGGGGATCTGGAGAGGTCGGGAGACGCAATAGCCACGGTTGAACTGGATCCTGATGGCACACCGACTTTCAGCTGGGAGCCTGTGCTATCGGCACGACCGAGCTCGCCGTCGGATATGTACGCGTTTCCGTTCGAGCCTGCGACTGGCCCGGCGCTGGTGCCAGGAGCTGGGGTTGGGTCCGGCTCAGTGTACGGCTGATTGCCTTTTTCGAGGAGTCTTCGCTTTTCCTCCCTTTCGCGTCTCTGGTACTGGTATTCTTTGTCGGCCTCTTGAACCTCACTAGAAAGAGCCTCCAGTTGCGGCAGGAGCACGTCGATTTTCTTGGCGGCCTCGAGAAACGCGTTCGTTTGGGCGTCTGCATACCTCGTCAAATGAGACAAGACCTCTTGCTCCTTGCGACCGCCGTGGAGGTCTTGCATGAAGCTTGAATAGTCAAATCGCTTAAGCTCAAAATTGCGGCGTTTCGTCTGATACTTCGAGTCACTCTCAGCGAGTTTCTTAGCCTTGACTGAATCGTGACGCTGGCCGAGGTATCGCGACACGTATGCGTAGTAGTCTTTACTTTCTTCTTCAAAATCTCGCTTCTTGGACTCCGCCTGCTTGATATCGACCGTGTAAAACTTGTCTAGAGGATCGATGACGATACGTTTCAGGTTGACCGTGTTTTGCCGCTCATAGGACAGAATCTCCCGGGCAATCTTGTCAAAATAATGCTCAATGGCTGGCTGCACAGCATTGGCATTCGTCGAGGATGCTTCCCGAAGGGCGTCAATGAACTCGGAGAAGATTTTATTGGCCTCATTCTGGGCCTCGTGTGCTTGCTTGGCCATTTTGAGGACGCGTTTCATCTGCGTGCGCATGTTGCCAGTCTTTTGCTCCAACGCTTTGATCGTCGCCCGGAAGACGGGGCCGTCATCTGGTACGAGAACATCGTCGGTAGGCTTGGGGCACGCAACGTCAACTTTGACAGGTTCTTGGGGCAGCGGCTGCACAGGCAGCAGCGTGGAAGACGAATAGTTACCCGGCAAGGGTGACAACGGCTCTTCCAAGAACTCGGCATTGCTGATTCGGGAGTCGACAGACTGCGACGAGGCAACTCGAATCTTTGGGGGTGCAGTGAGGAGAAAAGGGGGCGAAGGCGAGTTGGGATGGCTCAAAGGCAGACTGGCATCTGAACGGGTTGTCAATGACGGGCTGCGGTCAAATGGAACGGAGCACGACGACTTACTTGATACGTAATACGAGAAGCTGGCCAGTGTGTGAAGACGGTGTGCGCGAGGGTCATACTCGACGAACTGCTTGGTGTTAGAGACTGCAGGGCAACTCGAGCCAGGATGCCAACGTACGCTGCAAGAATTGCGCCATCCGCCGCCCCTGTCCTCGACGTTCTTTGGCGGTTTCCATTTCCATGTCCACTCGAAAGACACCGAGGGAGTTCCTCCGGTTCCAAAATCACCAACCAACTCAACATTGGCATTTTTGTGGAGGTTCGGGTCGGCATGAAACTCGCGGGTCACCAAGTTCTCTACTTCTCGCGGCGTGGAGGCATATACGTAGGTCAGTCCGCTAATCTGAGTGTCGACGTTGGCGACGGTTTCGGTAGCGCCGCTGGTAACGAACTGCTGTGCCTGACGGATGATAAAGGTAAAGGTGAAGACAAGCTCCTCGTCGTGCGCGAGCTTGATGATAAAGTTCGGTACGCCGCCTGGACTGGTGACGACTTCGGTATCCTAAAGATGCGCACGTCAGTAAACAGAAGGCGAAGCGGGATAGATCCGATGGTGCGCCGACAAACCTGGACGTATTCTATAGGGCTGCCGTCTCCGAGAGGACGGGAGGCAGATACTCTGGTGGCAGGAAATGCGTTTGGAACAATATTTATGGCAGAACGCCTTCGGGGGTTGGAGATGACGAGAGAGGATATGGATACTGTGCTGAACAGTTAGCGGACGACAGCTGCGCAAGGCTGCCTGCGTGCAGGAACAGGCAAGCAGCTTTTGATATGAGGGGGAGGTCGCACGTCGATTTTGGTCTCTGAGATAGAGAGTCGAGCCATCGTCGGGCTTGCTACTGACGATGCCCATGTTGTAAATCTCGTCAACGTTAACGGCGCATGAGGTTGAGAAGTGCTGTCGAGGTTGTGGCTGGAGGAGAGCCTCTGGTATCGCGGGCAGGCTTCGCAGCGCGGGGTCGCAACTCGGCCAGGATCATTGACATTTGGCGGCGCAAGACAAGGCCAAGCCACACCCACGAGGAGGCGGTTCGCAACAGTGGGCTGGGCGGCCAACTTGTGGGGGACTGGGAATGCGCGCAAGGGCTATAGAGAGAAAACGAACAATGATATCGGGTACGGTTGAAGAAGCTAAAATGACGGAAGAGTGGCACTGGTGGTGGGAAAACAGACAAGCAGAGTCGGAGACTCATGAACGTGTAGTGGTTTAGCTCGACGTTTTGCGATATCAAAAAAGCGAACGCCAGAGGGTGAACGGAAACCGGCCTGCAGCACGTCTGCCTCAGAGGCCTGCCACTAAGCATGTCTGGTGCAGCACGTTAGTGGCCTGCGGAGAGCGGGGGACAGTTGCTCATCGGATGGACCTCTCTCTAGTACCTACCTCCTAGCTCGGTACCTGGGTACCTGGTCATAATGTTCTCGAGGTGGATCAGGATACTAATTACCTAAGGTAGGTAGGTAGGCAAGGTACACTAGGTAAGTCAGGTACCTGCTGGACCGACAAACGCCGAGGCTGCCCAGATATCGCGATAACTATGAGTATACCTAGCACCAGGCGTCCGGAACAGCAACGTTGAACTCTGGCAGGCGTAGGCATCTGTACCTTAGGTACTACCTAGTAGTAAGGTAGGCTTGTCGGCGTCACAACGAGACACTTCTTGGTACACCCAAGTCATTCACGCACTTCAATCTACAACCATCACATCTCTAATCAACGGCCAGGGCAACTCGGGCCTGCCTTTATTTTACCACCTTAGGTAGGTAGGTGGTAAATCGGGTCACTTGGGCAGCGTACGAGGAGGGCCCTATGGAAGTCAGGCAGGCACCTTTTCTTTCTTTCCCGCCCGTAAACCCTTGCAGCGTGGTTTTCAATGTCAAATCAGGCACAACAGAGGAGTTGACGAGAGTACCCCGTATCCGCAAAGCGAGTTACGGGACTTGTGAAATCAGTGTTGGTGAAGGCAAGATTGGCGCCGATTCATATCCCGACTCCTGTCAACCGGCGGCTTCGACTACGAACCCACTCATGCTCTTCCGTTCCATTTCTGCACTGGTCCTGCATCAAATCATCAAATCACCGGCGAAATGGCATTATTATGGGCTATGCATTGCATTTGACAAGCTGGTCTCCGCCCTTCAGTACAGGTATCCGCACTTCGACGCGCGCCTACGCATCATGATAATTACAGTGTCTCTTCGTTTCCTAAGTTTTCTTACCCCGGTTCAGCAAAATACTACTGGAGGCTGCTTTCCGAGGCCTCACCAGTTTCCTTGGCACGAGGCAGGTCGGACGGAGACTTCGTCGCTGAACACGCCCACTCTTAAGGACACCTCGCAACACCGCGACCTCCTCAAAGTGCTACCTTACGCAGTGGATGTCGGTTTCACCGTGGGTCAGCAGCGCATCGTCCAGCGGTAATGACCATGGCGCATGAGATTACCACACCACCACACCGAACAAGTTTACTGGGCGTCAGGAGCTGTCTCTGCCAAGCTTCCATAAGCATCTCGCCACTGCCGCCAGCTTCGCATCTCTCAACTCAAATGACAGCGAAGTTGAGTTGTGTCATCATACCACCGCACACCTAGTCTACCAAGCTCATAATGGTTACCAGACTTGCCTATGCGATGGAATTTTCGTGCCAACATACTTGGAGCTCTCAAATTGTTCTGTGCAGACTAGGTCGCAGCAGGAAAGATGAGGATAACGCAGGAGCGAACGGCTACGTGTAAGGAGTGGTCAATAGACTCGGGCTTGTGAGAGGGTCAACCCTATTACCTCCAGCAAGCTGAAAGTCAATCGCCAGTCTTCCATCCCAAAGAAACCGTTTGGATATGCCGTCGATCTATCAGCTCAGAAGTCGGTCCGCCTGCTTTAAGTTCTTTTGACGTGCAGCATCTTCCTCTGTCTCGGATCAACTCGTCGTGCAAGTGTTTCGGGCCGAGATGGTCGAAGAAATTGTAGCGCGGTATTGAAGGAGAAAATCATGGGCCAAGAGGTCGACGGCCATGCGACGGCCAGGCTCGTCGTCTGTGCCCCGGCCTTGCTCTGTGCGGGTTTTCATGAAAGAGAAGTTTTGTGGGCGTAGCTCGTTGGTGGCCGGCAGAAGAAACTGTAAACTCACTGTGCTGGGCGTTCGATGCTCTTGTGCATGAACTGCTTCTCGGACGGCTTGGCTTGCCATCAAGCCCCATATCCGCTTTCGACCGACTTCGAGGGCAGTGTCTATGCAATCTACAACTTCAAGTTTTCGGGCAAGGAACACCCCTCGTAACATCTTTGGGACGGTCGGGTTCCTCGCTCTGAAGCCACGCCATTTGGTGGTTGTAGCTGCTGGCTTTTGGGACTGTTGTTCTAGGCTGTTCATCACGTCCTTGGCACGTTGATCACGTTACTACCCACTGTCTGCTTTCTCCGTATAAGTGGCATGACTGGGGGAAAAGTTTACCACGTTCAGGTGGAGGGGGGAAATCGAAGTAAGTTTTCCCTAACAGTACGGCGAGCTTACGAAAACCATTGAAAAAGCAGTGCTTGGGATACAATAGCAAATCTTTTTGGCGTTGTGAAGTTGACGAGAGCCGGGAAGCGAAGAGCAATGTTGAATTGGGGACATTGCGCGCGATTAGACCGCCTGTCTGGTCCGGGCGAACCACTGACATACTATGGTACTGGCGCAGTACGAAGGCGCGCCTGGGTCTCGGACGAAGTTGTAGAGAAGAAACGAAGAATGCTCAAAGTTGGCAATGAATCAATTAGATATGAAACATTTGGCAAGCCTATGCGACGAGTTTTTCGTTTTGTTTGTCGCTGGTCTAGCCAATACGTCATGCGAGGCTGTCGACGTGCAATGGCTCAGACAATGTTTCTGTTGAGCGATGACTACCTACTTAAGGTAGGTACTATAGGTGCTGTGGCTAACCAGACACAACCACGACCTACCTTACAGTACACGACTGCGGTCAGTCAATACGGCGTTTCTTCCAAGCCTTACAACGCGTCAGTGGTCTCACAGGACCCAGGTCGGGTATCTTGGAATTAAAGGAAAGTTTTCCGCGTGAGACATAATATGGTGAAGTGTCGTTGACCCAGCAGCGGGGTTTGCGGCGCACATGAGATACGAGAAACATGGCTTCGTACCCGGTTCTGGGTTGCTTGGGTAGGTCGAAAGATCACGAGCATTGACGCCGATACGTCTTTGCCAATGTTGTGAGCAAGTCAGGCTCAAGACTTCTTGGCGGAGATAGGTTTGCTTGCAATTATGCCATGCCAGTAAAGCAGTTCAGCAATCAGAAGATGGGCTCTCAGGCTCAACGCTCGAGAGAAATGGATGCCAGTGCTTTCAGGTAGGTGGGTACCTAAGGTATGCAGTGCTATGGTACCTACCTATGGTATGGTAAGGCAGGTAGGTACGGAGTAGTAATGTAAGGTAGGCGTCAACGGCGTCAGGCACCATCGGCACCCAATACCTTCCGCCCTTGACTGGTCGACCAAGACTTTCCCAAGGTTGAACTGGGGCCGTTTAGCGCCGCGCAGGGCCGCGGTTGTGGTGCAGGTAACACCACCGTGCCACCCTTTTCATTGAAAATACAAGGGGTCCCGGCAGTCACCACAATCCCCCCTTTCTGCCAATGACGTGTGTCACCTGCTGGCCAAACCTCAACGCCAAACCTTCAGAGGGTCCCCAAGCGGTTGCTTGACCGAACAATACCACTGACCACCATCTAAGGCGACTGACTGACTATACACGGCCGCGTTCCGTCGTCCACTTCAACTCCAAGTTCTAGTCAACACAGGACAGCGTGCTCAACTTCTGCCTCCGCGATCCGAAACGAAACAAAACCTGCCCTTCCTTGGATCTGTTCAGACTTCACCGCTTCACCTACTTATCGAAAAACTGCAGAATTTACGACGTTCACGACCGCCGCTTGCGACCTTTCTCTCACCTGACGCTATTTTATCTGGCCATTCTGCGCTGGCTCGAGAATGCCTGTCTCGACATAATCACAACCTTTTTACGCCTTCGTATACGTCTGATATCCGATCTGACGCCCATCAGGGCCTGTCGCGACCATGTCATCCGCCTCCAGAAGCTCGTGGATGCCCAATCGTCGTTTGAATAGCAACCGGGCGAGTACGAGCACGAGAACGAGAGGCTTCTCCAGAGGGAACGTTATCGTCAGCCACGACGATGCCTACACCTTCGCACTTCGAGTCGCCTACCTAAACTACCTGCTTCAACCTAGACAGAAACGGAAACAATATGTCGCCGCGCCGAAACCAGCCCAACGCGCCCACACAAGCGTCACTGAACTAGTCGGACAGTTCGTCTCGGGCAGCTCCAACACCGTCAAGCTGCCGCATGGCTTCCAGAAGCCCCTGGAAAAGAGAATCAAGAATGTTGTGGTTGGAAAGGAACCCATGCAGGGCTTCAACGACCCTGCCCTCAAACGAAGTTTCGCCGAGGCATACACTGCATTCACCGACAAGAACTTTCAGAAGTCGGTCGAGAAGGACCGCAAGCTGGAACCATACGTCCTCATGTTCTATTCGTCAGCCACCAAAGCCAACCAAAAGTTTGCCCAGTTGACATCGGCACCCGACGACTCGTGGAAAGATGTTGCCGACAGGCACATGGCCATGTTCATTCGGCTCGTCTCACAAACCCTTCGAGATCAGGGGCACGACAGGGACAGGCCCGAGCTGATGAGCCGTCTACACACTTTAGAGAATAAGTTGCTGACTAGAGACCAAAATCTGTCCATCGATACTGGCCAGGACGGCGGAAGCACCATTGAGGTGGTCGTTCCTCTGAGCTACGACGTGAAGGATATGCCTTTGGTTCTCACAGTGGCTCGAATCTTTGGTCACTCCAACTCCGAAGTGCAGGCGGACATCGACACCAACCGCCATGTTTGGACGGAAGAGTCCGCGCTCAAGGATATCAAGGCTTATCAACAACGCTTGGCTTCCGATGCCCCTGGGGCTTTGAGGAGTGAGGACTTTGACGTCGAGGAGGCCTTTCAGGAGTGGAGAAGAGCAGAGGCGCCACACCTCTCCCAGATCATCCTCGATATTTTAACGGTCAGGCCTGAGCTCGCCAAGACGTCATCGGGTGCCGATAAACCACTTCCAGGGCGCCCAATGTCCATGTTCGGAGAAAACGCTTTCTCGGACGTTAGCAAGTCCATCTCGAGCCCGGACGGCTCGACCCTTGGCTTTGACGGTACCCTTGGAATTGGCACGTTGTCCTTTGAGGAGACCGGCCAAAGCTATGATGACACAGTGTACACCTTCATACCCAGCGATGCCCGAGCTTTCTACAAGGCCATACTGCAGGTTTGCATGACGTATGATCAGTTGCATGCTGATCCGGCTGCCGAATACACTCCCATATCCAGACAGTCGTCCGACTTGCTGATCGAGCTTTCTGTCTACTGGCGCATTCCGCAATTTTCTAGGCTCGCTGCATTCGTCGAAGTGGCTGCCAAGAAGTTCCTTGACCGAGAAATTGGCTCTGATGAGTTGTCAGTTGCCATTGAGTTTGTCAAGACATCGTCGCCCGAAGCGAAGAAAGCGCCTCACCTGCACCAGTACAATTTCGGTCTCGACTCGATAGACCAGAGTCGCTGGACACTTCATGATTTCGCTGTCTATCGGAACACCTTGCACAGCCTTTACGACGCTCTTCTTCGTGATCTATACGATCTCATGATTCGCTGCTACGAGCCCAAGCCCCCGCAAATCATTGCAGTCATGACTTTGTTGGAAGAGCACATTTTGAAGGATTCTTCATTTTCTGCGAGGCCCGAGCAGGCGCAAGAATTCGCCGCCCATCTGACCGAGGGTTTGAACAGAGCTGCGACTGAAGTATACAACGGTTTCGTGCACGAAAAGCTGCCCAACCATGCGTCCGAATGGGAGTTCCTGCACGTCGTTGAGCTCGGGAGGGCGGTAACGAAGCTATCGGACAAGATCCGCAAAAGATACAGGAACATCCCCGACATCATGGGCGTACGGCCATGGCAGGTCCTGGTCGAGACAATGTTTCCGAGCTTCGAGCGAGATGCTCAGCACATTATTGAAAGAACAATCGCTGTCGGCAAAGAGCGGGGCGAGGAAATCAATGTGCAAGACGGCTTCGCTCTGTACAAAGAACTGGTGGCATTGCGAGAAACGCACCAAACGGCTCTGCCGGGTAAGCCATTCGAGTTTCAGATTGAGGAGCTCCTCGTGGACTTCGTTTGGAGATGGGTTCGCAATGCCGAGACGATGGTGACCGATTTTGTCGAGGGTGCCATCAAGGAGGACAGTTTTCAAGTGCGCGAAGACAAACATAACGAAATACCTGATGATGATCATCGTCACAGCTCGTCCGTCGTCGATTTGTTCTCTTTCTTCAGGACTACAACGGAAGAAGTGTTCAAGTTGAACTGGGATAGCGACGTCCACCACGCAAGGTTCATGACCGCACTAGCCCGTTCCTTCGCCGCCGGTATTGGACAGTACTGCGAAGAGCTCGAAAAACGATTCGGCAGGGAGATGGACCGGCCAACTGCTGAAGAAGCTGCCTTGGCGAGCAAGACGGCTCAAGAAAAGTTTATGCAGCTCGCTCGAGATGCTTGGACCAACAAGGAAGCGCCTGCACCCTTCCAGTTCTACCCTGAGGTTGGTAATCTTGATCGTGAGGATACGGGTGGGTCGCTAACAGAATTTTGCAGTCTTTCGTGAAGCTCAACAACATTGAGTATGCCATGCAACAGCTCGATATCCTGGAGAAGACGATGAATGTGGACGCGTGTGCCGATGTGCTGCGAAAGTACCAAGGCACAAAACATCAACCTAGACGACCTAACAAATACGTATTCACCATCAAAGTTGTCGAGGCTGAGGATCTGAAAGCATGCGATCCTGGCGGATACAGCGACCCATACGTAGTTTTGGGTGACGAATATCAAAAACGCCTTTATAAGACGCGCATTGTGTATCGGAACCTCAACCCTCGGTGGGATGAATCCGTCGATATCACAGTTTCTGGCCCTCTTAACGTCATTGCCACGATCTGGGATCATGACACGTTCGGTGAGCACGATTTCGCGGGTCGTACGTCGCTGAAACTAGACCCGATTCACTTCAGTGACTACTTGCCTCGTGAGTACTGGCTGGACTTGGACACGCAAGGTAGGCTTCTGTTGCGAGTGAGCATGGAAGGCGAGCGAGATGACATCCAATTCTATTTCGGAAAGGCCTTCAGGCACTTGAAGAGGACAGAAAGAGACATGGTTCGCAAGATCACAGAAAAGGTACGACCCCCTGCTCGAGGCAGCAAGCCAGCGACTAACATCTGCCGCAGCTGCGAGCCCAGATCACGACCACCATCTCCCTCGACACGCTTCGAGGGCTGATCAAGGGCAATGGCATTGGTTCTTCCGTGACAGCACTGTGGAAGAAGCGATCCTCCACAATGCCGGTCATGACGACTGTCGCGGACATCGAAGGCGCATTGCAACCTCTCTTCCGCTACTTTGATGAGAACTTCGCTATTATGAAGCAATCCCTCACGGAAGCCACGATGATGGCAGTGATGACTCGCCTTTGGAAGGAAGTCCTCATGGCAGTGGAGAATCTCTTGGTCCCACCTCTGTCCGAGAAACCATCGCAGCAGAAGCCGCTCACGCAAAAGGAATCTGACATAGTCTACAAGTGGCTTGAGATGCTCTTTGACTTTTTCAATGCCAAGGACGATGATGGCGAGGTTTTGGGTGTTCCCCAGGACCTTCTCAAGTCACCAAAGTGGCACGAGCTGGCTGCGTTGAACTTCTTTTACTTCGAAGACACCCAGAACCTCATCCGCGAATCGGAGCGTATGGCGGCCGCAAACGCCCAGCGCGCTCAGCAAATGCTCCTACAAGAGAGGCACGAGAACAGGCTCTCGGCGCCAGCGACGTTTGGTGCTACATATAGTGGTGCTGGTAGTGGGATCGGGATCGGCAGCATGGGTACGATTCGCCGGGGTAAATCCATCATGATGAGCCGTAACTTAGGTACCATGCGAAAGGCCAAGGAAGAGAAGCGCAAGGAAGCGCAGGCGGATCCCAGCGACGATATGATTCTTCGCATCCTCCGCATGCGACCCGAGGCGAGCAACTATCTGCGTGAGAGACATCGCCAAAAGGAGCGGCAAGCTGCTGCGGCGGCAGCGGCTCTGATTGTCAAAAACAGTGTCAACCAGGGGTGGAACACGGGCGCCGGGGCGTACGGACGCAACAATCTGCCCAGGCGGTGAGGAAATGATGGCATATTGCGGGAACCCGCCAGGGGCCCTTCCGTCTCCCATTCAGGAGCATTTATGCATTCGCCACGATGCGAGAGAGAGCGGCTTCGATACCAGACAGGCGAGTAGGTCATCAAGCGGGATATGACAGCGGGGAGCATGAAGGGTAGGGAACGCAAAACACGACGCTGCAATGGCCTGGCTTTTTCACACTGTTTTTTGCCCGGATGCGGTCTTTGATGGCGGTGTTTAGGCATCACGACAACATGTAGATACCCTCGCTACGTCTTAAACACCCAACCGGCGCCCTTGATCATTTGGTGGGCGGGGTCCGGGTTTATCCCTTTTTTTTCCTTTTGAAAGTTCATTTACTTGGGTTTTAAGCTTGTAGCCGGTGAAAGCCGCAGAATCATGAATACCTGCCTAGAACTCGTCCTCGCCCCTATTTCCGCTGTGTACTGATACGTCTGCTTGCCTTGTTGACTTGTGTCTCCCAGGACCCGATTGGCTTCGCGATGAACCATGTGCCCTTCACGTATCCCATGTTACATTAGAGACGAATAGAGTTGTCTTTTTCTCACGTTGTGCTTTAGCTGCCCATTACAACACCAGTAGTTTTCCGCATGTATAGGTCGTCGTGAGTAAGACCTGCGGCGGGCACCAGAATGGAACTCTCAGTAGTAGGCACACAGGGCTACCATCAATCTCTGCGGTGTCATTAAATTATTCCTCCTTCCCCCCAAAGTTCTCTAGTGTGGGATGACCTGGGTCGAGTTACTGGCCCGATGTGAGATCACCCTTGGAGTTGCGTGGTCTTGTGTGTCCATGTTGCCGTATGAAGTTCTTCGATGTAGTGTGATATCTTCCCGTTGGTCTTGACTCCTCTGGCTTGCAGAAAAAAAAAGAGAGAGACCCGTCTTTCCATCTTTCAAGATTTGTATAATCGTCTGGGGTGTATGGAGCTGTGAGATCATGGTGAGTGCTGTAACGAACTGTCAAGCACTCTGTGGCACAGGTGGACAGATCAAGGACAGCTGCGAGGACCTTTTTTTCCTTCTTTGCTTTTTGGAGCCCGTATGAAGCAACGCTCTAGGGGCTGATGTCTTGAAGGGAGCGGAATATGTGTCGAGTAAATGGCTGGGATGTTCGCTCTTGGAGTCGTACAGGTCACAGCATGATGATCCGCTTGCGAGAGGTCGAGTATGGATGTCATGTTTTTCTTGCCCGAATCATCGTCACAAGCAAGTACAGGAGATATGCTTTACATGGTGATGGGTAATTGGTAGTTTACGCGGGCCCGACGCACGAGCTGTTGTCCCGCCACGAAGAGTGCCGTGGGAGAGGAGGCACACACTTTGGTGCTTGGGCGACAGGAGTGCAAGTTCAGCGGGCACGCTGTAAAGCGTCTC
Source organism: Colletotrichum spinosum (assembly GCA_004366825.1). NCBI lineage: Eukaryota > Fungi > Ascomycota > Sordariomycetes > Glomerellales > Glomerellaceae > Colletotrichum > Colletotrichum spinosum. The sequence goes on from QAPG01000452.1 coordinate 14,899, forward strand.
CCCCCCTGGAAGAGCGCATTCTTTCCATATCATGCAGCGTGTCAAATTAAGCCGCTCAACAACAAATCCATACTCAGTACTCTCACCGTGGGGCGGCGAGGAGACGAGAAGTGCTTTGGAGTGCCGAGCAGCGCGCGGGAGGCAAGGCTGCGAAGAGATGACTTCGACAGCTAAGAAACGCTACCTGCTCCCACCTCTGTATACGGGCCATCGTACAAGTTGGTTGAGGGGGCAAGGGGTGTCGTCTGCTGTCAGCAAGCTGCTTTGTGGTGACAACAAGAAGACCGGCCATGTTGGCATATGGCTTGGATGCGTGCAGAAGCTTTTGAGGAACAACCCCAACTTTGGTCTACAGTCCCATGGCGTACATCTCCGCCAGACGATGCTGATTTATACAGCACTGCCAAAGCTGTTGAGTTGGAGAGGCCCCAGTGCCGAACTGATCTATTGTAATACACCTGACAGGTCATACTGTACAGCAGGTCGCCAGGAGGATGACCCCGTAAGCAGGCAGCATGCGGCCTACGTGGGGACACACAATGATATCACGGGTTACTGGTGTTCGTTTCACATGTGGCGAGGCCCTGAGGACTGTCTGGGAATACTGTTGCCGCACGTCTCGGTAGAGTTATTTGCCAGAGTTCGGTCTCGGAGGCTTTCACGGAGACACGGAATCCAGAGCAGAGTTCCGACGATACCCCACTCCGGCACCCTGAAGAGAGTTGACACTGAACGTGACTTAAGGCTGACAAACGGCGATTCACTGGAGATCGCGTTGCGATATAACGGGACGCGCCAAGCCCCGGAACGCGTGGTGGGGCGTATCGACGTCTAAACATGTCCGCCGCCTAAAGATAATCCAGGCCGGGCGAGGCGAGAGGTGGGGAGGAAGAGTTGGAGGAAAAGTTAAACTATCCAGAGTTCTGGGCATCGTCTTGGTGAGGGTATCACAGAGGTCATCGTCACGCAGTTACGAAGACGCCCCTCCGAACCATGGGAACGGCGCACGTGAAAAGACCGAACAACACGTCGCCAACTCAAAAAACAATAGAGCAGGTGTATCACTACGTAGTGGCACGAAACCACGCTGTAAACTTCAGACTAGTGGCCGTCCACAGACAGATTGTGATCGTCCTCTCTTTCGTACGCAGTATACCTTCCGCAGGGCAGCCGGGAGCAGGGACTGGGCACCCCCGAGCTCGGAACCGCAATCGCTCGCTTGTGGCCCGGTTTCTTTTGTGTTGAGATACGACGGGGAAGTCTGGTTTGCCTAGCCACAGAGTCCGAAGTCCAAAGGAGAAAAGGGCTCAGGTACGTATGCGATATATTATCTCCGATCGGAGCTGGAAGCTTCCCGTGCCATGAGCCGTCGGTTCTTCTCTATGACGTTGTGCGGAGCCATCAATCGTGATGGCTTGCGTCTGCGCGCGGTGTGCACCACAGACCTAACATGCTTGATGGTCTGCAGGTGGAGCTGGATTTAGTTTGACATCTAGGATCATCCTCTTGATTTGGGCTCTCAGGAGGTGAGGTGAAAGCATATTGCAGCTTGAAGCTTTCGTCGCCCAACTATTGGATCAGGGCCCGAGGCTCGAGGATGATGTCGTCTCAGGACAACGAACTAAAGAAACGGACGAGCGTCCGTAATAACAGACGGAATACTGAGGGAGCAGCCCCGTCCGGCCTGGACCCCTTTTTTTCTTCTGTGATTGGACCCTTCAATTGGCGAGAAAAGCCGGCCGTAGTCTCCGATCGACAGGATCTTGACTCGGACGATGAAGTCGAGCTACGTCGGCCGGCGGCGGCATCGCTTGACAGCTTCGAGCATCTTTGCCAAATTGGGTCTCGCGCAATGTACCCCAACGTCGCATCAACCTCTGGCTTCTGAAACCTCAGCATCCACGTGTGTGCGAACGTACGGCCTACGTCTCACTGGACCGTTTCCACAGACGTGTCTACTTGTATTTGCAGTCTATTCTCCCGCTTGTAGACAGGGTTGCCGAACAACAGCCAGCCGGTTTACCGACAGCCCAGGCTACATCGGCTCCGAGCAGATATCTGATGACAGCCCGCTGCCGGTCGAGGGCCACGAGGCAGTCCGCTTCACTTGAATCCTTACAAAAAAAAAACGCAGCTGAGCAGCTGGAAGTGGGAACTGGGTAGTGAGTTATTATGTGTCGTACACAGTAAGGTACCTTATCGCGACCTTCCCTTGCTGTCTCGCCTGGCGGTGCTCCTGGTACTCCGTCTTAGCGTGACATTCTGCTCCAGACGATTTTCAGAGCAACAACGGTTACTTGTACACACTGGCGCAGCGGGCTCCAAGGGGCGTTGACGGAGGCGACAGAGAACCTAAGAAAGCCAATCAGATGACCCTGCGTACCCCTGGCCGTTGAGCACACCAACTCGGTGGGACTGGTAGCAAGCCCGGCAAGTGAGCCAGAACACAACGTCGGAGCACTTGACCGGTATGCAAGCATGCAGACTCTCCGTACTGTGTATTCGCACTGTACCAAGTATACAAGTATATAGTATCCGTACATAGGTGCTCTAATCGTAGTATGGCCAAGGGGTTGAAGTTCGCAAGTGGCAAGCGTGCCGAGCCCCCCGATCTGAAGTCAACAGGGGACCATTGGCTTCGTCCATTCAACTGAACGGGACGAGCGGGGGGAGGGGAGGACGAACGCATCCGTGATCCTGGAAGAAAAGCCTGTATATAAGTACAGCGCAAGACCTACCCAGACAAGCCACAGTAGCACAACGCAGGTGTTAGGAAGCAAATGGTTCTGTTCCGTGGCGTACGGCGTGCCCGCCTCCAAGACTTTCTAGTTTCGTCTCGCACCTTGTTCTACCCGTTCTTTTTCCGCGAACCTGTCGGAAGTCTGTAGCTTCTGAAGGCTGCCTCGCAAGAGAGAGAGTTTTCAGCAAGAACATTGCTCAGGCTGGCTCAAGGACACGCGGCTTGGGAGACGGCTAATGCGAAGGTACTGACATCCTTGGATTCGCGACTCACGAGTAAAGTATGCATTGGTCAGAGCGTTGCCACGAGTCAATCGTAGCTGCAGGGTCCTTCCAGGATTTTTCGTAGCAGTATGCGTACTCCGTACAGAGTATCCGTACGTTGAGCAGTCTCGCCATCTGGGAGGGGGCGGCATCGTGTAACCGCACTCCGAGTTTCCAGTGCCATGCGTGCGCGGGGATAACGCCTGCCTCTGCCTCTGCCATTTGGCACCTGCACATGTAGTCCGGCTGAAGCCCGGTTGCAAATTTGCTGGGACACTCCTGGAAGCCATTTGAACCATGCCAAAGGCGGCCCCGATCTCGGTTGCTGGGAACGACGATGCGCGAAGGCTTGCCGTCAGAGGCCGCGAACGAAGCTGAAGTGGCTTGTCTGAGAAACGGTGGCGTTAGCACTGCCTTTCGCGGGTTCAGTCCGGTGGTGTCGATCAAACCGGAGCATACCCTAGTATCGCGGGAGGCAAGAAGACCCTGCTCTCCCGCCAGCCTGGCACTATAAGGCATGTGGTTGTTAATTCGATGTAGTCGATCGGTTCGTGAGCACTTTCGCCCTCCTCTTTCGGAAGCTTGCTTTTCTGGTCAATTGCGTTTGCCGGCCTTTGGGGTTGGCGTTTATGGATATGTACTGTAGGCAGGACTCGATGGGAACAAACAAGCTGTACAACGGCTGCGACGAGACATCGCTAATGGCAAGTATAAGAAGAGCTACCCGCCCGTTCAAGACACCGTAGGAGTATGACCGACCATTCGCCACACTGCATTACTAATGTGCAGCGAAAATGGATTGCATAGTGGTTCCCGGGACAGGATGCTGCTGAGAAAGTCAATCTGACCTGCGGGCATGGAAAACAGGCAGATTTTTTGGTCGGAAGTACTGCGTATGGAAGATGGCGAGGCCCCCAGAATGCTCGACAACGAGCGGGTTCGCAGGTAATCCTAACGTCAGGTCGAGATTCGAGGCGATGGGACGGCCGGAAAGGGTTCCAGACTGGACTGGGCCAGGTGAACAGTTCGATTGATGCCCAGCCAGCCAGGGGACTGTTGTGGTGTGAAACGCGAGTGCCAGGAGAGGCAGGGAGTAATACTGACGTTCAAACTGGCATCGTCCTCGTTCCGAAGGGTTTTTTAGACAGGTACTTCCCAGGTGACCGTCGGGAATTGGCGGTCGAGTCAAGCAGCACAGAGCACCAAAAGACAGGGCGAGGGCGGTGTGGCTTGGAGTCAAACCGCAGCATGGGTCGGTAAGGTAGCTGCACCAAGACGAAGGACCACAGTGACGTCGGCGGCTTAGACTTTTCGGCAGGTGGCAGACAGACAGTACCACAGCTGAACTGACCCGTCATAGACTCACAGCTAAGGTAGGTAGATAGGGAGATATTCGCATAGCCGTACTCCGTACGGAGTACAGCGGCAGATACGAATAGCCAAGCCTGGGATATGGGCACTGAGTTGTTGTTATGCGCGCGCCTGGCATACCCAACTAGTATGAGGGCCATGGTGGCTGTCTCAGATTTTCAGGGGGCGGCTTATCAGTAAACGTTTTTTGGATGAAGATCTGGAGGAAGGACAAGACCAACCGAGACCTGTCTACGGGAGTAGGACAACCCGACAGCCCGACTGTGTTAGGCCTCCGGGCCGTCCGTACGTACTACAGTAGGGGAACACTAAAAACGGTCCATGACGAAATCCTCACCAAAAATCCACTAGTCTTAGTGTTTTTAAATGTATTTATATAAGTATTAGTACATCTGATTATTCTGAACAATAATATATATATAGATATTTATATATGTCGGTTGCGTCATACTATAGGGTATATAGTAACTACACGCGTTACTATATATATAGTAGTATGCCCTCTACACCTTACTAGCAATAGATACTAAGTACCTAGTGCTAGCTATAGCTAAATATATAGTAATTAGTAAGTAATTACTATACTATAAATCTAGAGCTTTATATAACGCTATATACTATATAATATAATAAGAATAATAATAAATAATTAAAATACTAGTTTGTATCTAGATAGTAAGATTATATATAGTATATATTACCTTCTAGATTATATTAATATTAATTAGTATTTAATTTATCTATTACTATTATATTATAGATTAATAAAGCTAATTATAATAGAAAAAGTAATTATATAAAATTATACTTAAGGTTTATATAAGGCGAAAGATTATAAGACTAATTATTTAGATATTTTAAACTTTTTCTACTTTAGTATTCTAGTTAGAATATTTTGAAAATATATTACTATTTTATAAGACTTTTATGAGATTTAAGTAGAAATATTATATTAAGGGTTTTTATTTTAGTTAAATTAAAATATATTTCTAATAGTATTTTTAAAGAATTTTCTAATTTTATATTCTTTAATTATTACTTACTAGAGTATATTTAGTAAATATAATAAATTTTATTAAGTCTTATTAGACTTTTGTAGTATTAGAGATTTATAGTATTTTTAGTTTTGACTTTTTAAGACTTATATGGTTTCTAAAAATATATTTTTTATTTCTTTTTTTATATAAATAAATAAATTTAATAACTTCTTTATATTATTTTAACTTTTATAATAATATCTAAATTACTAATTTTTAGGGAAGTACTTATTTTAGGTATTTTTTTAATAATTATAGTTATACTAAGTAGTATTCTTATATTTATAAAGATTTATTAATATTTGAAGCTAATACTATTTAGATAGATCTGAGGTATTAATTATAAGAACTTTATAGATAAGGATATCCTTCTTATTTTAATATATCTAGCGTATTAAATAGTATTTTATGACTATTTGAAGTTATATAATTATAAGTTTTTTTTAAATATTTAAAAATAACTTTAAAGATTAGCTTATTATAATATAATAATTTATAGATATTTAAGTTACTTATTATATTTAAAACTATTTTTTCTTCTATAGTATTAAGATTAATATAAATTAAGAAAGGATTTTTAGTATTTTATATTAGATTACTTAATAAGACCTATTTGTTTTTTAAATATTTAAAAAGATTACTAAAGCTAGTAAATATTATATTTCTTTTTAAATCAATATTAAAAAGTTCTCTAAATAGCTTAAAGATTTTATAGAAGATAATTAGGAAGTTATACTATTTAT
>QAPG01000453.1:0-20968 GCA_004366825.1 Colletotrichum spinosum
AGATTCTTATTAAGTTTAATAAAAAGAATATTAATAATTTTAATATATTAATAGATAATAAAGCTAAATTCTTTATTAATAAGGATAATACTTCAAAAGAAGAAATATTAAAATATTAAAAAGAAATAAGAACTTTATTATATTTAACCTTAAAAACCAGGCTAGATATTATTCTAACTATTACTACCTACTCTCAATTCTCTTTAAATCCTTCTAAAAATATTTTATTATTCTTAATAAGATATAAAATTACTTAAAGAAGAACTCTAATTACAGATTAATTTATATTTATAATAATATTAATTCTTTTAATTTATTTAAATTTATAGATTTAGATTGAACTAGAGATATTCATAATCGAAAATCTACTTTAGCTTATATATTATACTTAAATCTTTATAATATTATAAGTTATAGTTTAACTAAATAAAAAATAGTAGTTTTATCTACTTATAAAATTAAATATATAGCTCTAATAAATACTACTAAAAAAACTATTTACTTATACAATAACTATAGTTTTATTAATAAAGCTTTCGGATTTAGAACTATTAATAAGCTACTTATCTTTATAGATAATTAATTGCCTAAAAAGCCTACTTAAAATACTCAATTCTATAAAAAAGCTAAGCATATTAATATTCATTATTGTTATATTAGAAATCTTATTCAAGATAATTAGATTAATTTCTATTATATTAATACAAATAATAATATTACTACTTTTTAAATAAAACCTCTAGGCTGAATTAAACTTAAGAATATTATTAAGAAGACTTTTTTGAATAATTTTAATATTTAGCCCTCTTATAAAGGAAATAGTCTTAATAGTCTATTTCCTTAAGATTAATCTTTTCTTTCAAATTATTTAATTAGTTTTAAGTTTTTATGATTTTTCCTTATTTATTCTTAAGTCTTTTCCTTTAAATCTTTTTAGTTTTAGGTCTTTTAGATTTTAATCTTTAATCTTTTGAAACTTCTCTATTTGTCTTATATAGTTTTTAGAGTTTTTACTATTTATTAAGCTATAAAAGATTTATTTATCTTATATACTTTAAGGGGGGATATTAGAATTCTAGCTATTTAGTTATTATTTATATTTATCCTAATAACCTATTTTAAATAAATAAAAGCTTAAGTATTCTTCATTACTCTTATAATCCTATATTTTCTTTTTATTATATAAAGTTAATTATTAGAGTTAAAGTTATACTATTTTAATTATCTATACTCTAAATTAATCAAACTATAATATTAGGCTATTTAGTAAATAGACCACTTAGTAGCCTAAGTATAATAGAGCTAAAAGTTCTATATAATATAAATTTAATCTTTCTAAAAATAAACTCTATTTAGATATTAATACTACGAAGTTCCCTACTTCTTATAGTATTAGAACTTCCTATTATTACTACTATTTATATTAATATTAGTACTATTTTTAGATATTATTCTAAATAACCTCTTTTTTAATAATTGAGAGTTGTTGATTCCTCTTGACTTTTTACTAGTTACCTATTACTAGTTCAACAATATTATTAATATAATATGAAAATATTATAAGTATATTTATTGCCCTCAAAAGAATAATAAACTATTTAAATAAACTAAAGTATTTCTAAAAAGTAGTTTAATATTGATTTCTTTTTATATCTTAGAGTTTATAGAAAGTTATATAGATATCTACTTTTATAAACTATACTACTTTAGATACTGAATATAGTATCTCTTTAATTAATAGTAAGGGGTGACAGTTATAAATATTTATAATATCAAAAGCTTAATAATCTATATAGAATTACTATATTCCCCTAGGCGCTTTAATAAAGAAGAGAGATATCTTAATTGTAAATAAGTTAGTTTAGACTTAATCTTTATCTATTCAATTTATAATCTAACATTAGAATTTAAATAGATATTTCCTTAGTATATCATAAAACAGCCCTTATAATAAGTCTAATTCAATCTTATTCAAAAAGCTTTTTAAGTAAATGTAATAATTGAAAAACTCTTAGTAAAATAAGAAGTTAGAAGCTTTATTCTTATTAAATAAGTTTATAAAAGAAGTATAAATAGCTAGTAAGATAAGTATTAGTTATTCTAAAGTAACTAATAATATAGCTATTAAGGCTATATTGATCTATATTCAATTGGTTACTAACTACGTATATCCCCCCTTTTTTCAAGTTAGAAGATATTATAGCTAGTAATTTGACAAATTTATAGATTTATCTATATATATATTTCTCGGAGTATATTATTCATAATTTGAATAACTAGACTGCTAATTATATCTATTTTTCTTTTATTCTTTATAGGATTTAAAATAACCTTTCTATATTATAATCATAACTTTTTAAAAATAGCTAGGCATATTAGTCTTAAGGTTATATAGAATAAAGCTTTAGATACTTATCTGTTTAAGTTGATATATATTCTAGTTATTCTGATAATATAAGCCTTTTAATTTGTAGTTGAGATAATACCTGATTAGTATAATTATAATAATATAATCAGATTTTACTATTTTATAAACTTCTTATAATGTATGTCAAAATAATTATAATTATTATTAATTCAGAGAGAAATAATAGACTTATTATTTATTAGGATAGAAATTGAAAAAAGCGTCTTATCTATTTATTTTATATCTCTTTAGATTTATCTATCATTATAAGATTATTATTATTAACTATACTAATTTGCCTCCTAGGGAGCTTTTTCAAAAGGCCAGGCTTTTTCCTTATTACTTATAATTTCTTTATCCAAATATAAAGCCCAAATATTAGTATTAGAAGCTACTAGTAGATAAGTAAGGTATAATTTATATTTCGTAATAAAATAGTTTTTAATATTATAATATATATAAGTACTAGCCTATATATATATTTAGATAACTATAGAGTCTACTTATTAAGCTTTATATATATTTATCATAAGGATTAATCAAAATCTATAAGTTATAACTATCTATCTATTTAATTGTTTATAATAAAGAGGAGTAATATTATAGTAGTATTATATTGATATTTAAGTAACTTAAATCACTTTTATATTTATTATCTATATATTCTCATTCCAATTAATTATTAGTTACAATTAGGATAGAAATTATAAAAGTTATATTTCTCTAGATAATTCCTAGCTTTATATCTTCAGACTTAATAGCTAAGATATTTCTATATATTCTATTATTATAACATACCTTATAGTAAAACTTATATCATTTTTATAGTTTGAATAGTATTTGTTATTATTATATTACTGTTACTATCTACTCTTAAACTATAATATTAATTTATTCTAATAACCTATTAATAAGATATAAGATATAATATCTTATAATTATCTAATTATCTTCCTATATATTATATATTTCTAATATACTATTTAAAGCTATTACTATTTATATTTATATCAATCAAGTAGTAATATAATTTTAAAGATAAAATAACCTATGCATAAATAGTCTATATAATATATAATTATAGAATACTACTTACTTTAATAAGAAACTTCTCAAAGTAAAGTAGAGAAAGCTATTAAAGTATTTATAGCCTTTTATATATATATTTAATTCTATAATTCTATATTATAGTTATGAAAGCCTACTATAATTATATTGTAATATCGGATTATAATATAATAGTCTATTTAGTAAATATTATAGCTAATAGCAGTTATTTAAATTTAATAGGAGAAGATTAGTTAAAAGTAATTTAACTAGATATTTCCTACTTAGGAATATCTTCTTATTTATCTTATAATTAATTTAAACTTAATAAAGAGTTTAGTAGACATCTACTTGAATTTCTAAGAGAAGTAGTAAATCTTCTTAAAGGCTTAAGTATTATAATGGGAGTTTTTATAATACTTAGTAAGAAACTAGAAGAATATATTAATGTTTTAATTATATTAAAGTTTCTATTTAATTACGTTTACTCTATACCTAGAATAATATCTAAGCTCTTTACCCTATATAAAGATTTAACTATACATTTTACCTAATAATAGCATTCGTATTAATACTAGCTTATAACTAGTTAAAATAGTAATGGAATTACCTATTATTATAGATAATTCAACCCCTAGTTCCGATATTTAACCCTATAGCAATAAAAGACCTTATAATAATAGTCTATATAGGAAGAGCTTTATTAAGGCTAGGGCTTGATATATATAGTTAAATATAACTACTAAGGTTATAAAATTAAAAACCTTTTTAAACTTCTTAAAGATAAAATAAAATAGAATGCTTATAAAAACTAGGCATTCTATAGCTTATTACCTTTCTATTTCTTTATAATAAATTCAAAATCCCTTTAAAATCTATATAGCTACTTATAAAAAGAAAGATATAAAACAAATATAGCAATGTTTACTTATAACCCTTATAATTAAAGCTATTAATTTATAAAATTAAACCTCAATAAGATTATCCTAAAAAGCTATAATTAATACATAGCTTATAAATATTTAAAGAATAATTATCTAGCTATCCTATAAATAACTATATTAAATTAAATATTTCAGAAAGTAAATATTAATTAGATAATACCTTAATATTAATATACTACTATAATACTAGTTACTAGATACCTTAAAGTATTATAATAGTATACTCATAGGAGTTTTAAAAGCTATTAAGTTATACTAAGAGTATTTATATCTATATGAGTATTATTTATATGTTAACTAAATTTACTATATTAAAATTATTTATTAATCACAACAGGCTGAATCCTATTATACTTATATAGAAACTATAAGTTAGTTTATATTAATAATAGAGAACCTTTATATTAGTAGTATAAAGTCTTATCTTAAGAATAAGTAGGACTTAATAAGGATGTTAAAGTTAGAGATATTAAAGTTATAATTAATATTTAAATAGAATACTAATAGTTAGGAGTAATTAAATATCTTGAGATATTTAATCTATATTTAGCTATAAAAGTATAAGGGTGAGAAGGCGTAAGGGTATAAGGTTGTTGTAGAAGGAGTTGTCAGTTATCTATTATCAAAGAGGTTAATATAGGGTAGGTATGCTAGCTATAGCTATAAAGGGTCTAGCTTTAGATTAACTAAAGCTAGCTATAGTAATTAGTAGGAGGGGTAAGAAGGCTAAAGTTATACTTTAGGGGGTAATATATCTACTAATAGTCGTAATAGAGAGTAAGCTATTGGCCCCTCCTATTAAAGTTTCTATATTATATAAAAGTTATTAATTTATATCTAGACTTTAAAGAATAGGCTAATTTATAAAAACTAATTGAAGTCTTCTAGTTTCCTAATACAAATTTAATTAATTTCGAATTTATATTATATAGCTATTTCTAATATAAAAAAGTAGAAAGTATTACTATTAAAATAAGTATTAATAAAAACAAGTTTCCTCTTTATTTAGACTACTTATATTACTTATAAGACTACTTTATAACTTTATTAAAATTATATACAAGTTCTTTAGAAAGATTAGTTTTTATATTCCATTAAGTTAGTCTACTATTAGTCTATTAGAATCCTTACTAAGGGTTTTATAGTATTAGTATTTAGCATTATGTTTTACTATTTTCTATTTCTTTTATATAGTTTACAATCTTCTATTAAGTTAAATTTAAATACAAAGCTTATTAATATTAGAAGCTAGTAATAAGAGATATTTTAATAGTATTTTAATAGTAGTATAATAAGTTTAAAGAGTTTATACTTAAGGTGAAAACCTTTTACTAGACTACAAGAATAGTAGTTTCATAATACTTTGATAGTAATATCTTATATAAGCCTTGAGGTTTAAGTTTATAATATAAGAATAAAAAGGAACCTTATTAAATAGTTATTTAAAGGAAACATCTAAGGAATTTAGAAAGTTCCTTCTTTTGATTACTATTCTAATAGAAATAGAAGCCTAAGACCTTATTATATTAATAGAATAATATATAAAGAAAATCCTATAATAATAATATTATTAACATTTAGAAGAGTTCAATTTACTATCTAAATAATAAAGTTAGAGTTATTTTATAACTATAAATTATATACTATTATAAGCTTTACTTCACTAGAACTAGCTATAGCTAATAGAGCTTATTCTGTCACTATAGATTGTAGTAAAGCTATTTTATATATATTCTGTAGCCTTTTTAAAAACTCTTCTTCTTTAGCTTAAGTTCTTTTCATTAAAGTACTCCTATATTTAACTATATAGGTTATACTTTTTAATAGCTAAACTTAATATTACTTAAAGATTTTATTACCAACTATACTATATACGAGAAGTATATAATAAGAATAATCTAATTATAAACTCTATTGGAGTTTTCACTAGTATTATAATATAGTAGAACTAATAGCTTATTTTACTAGTTAATATAATTATCTAATTATAAATCTACTTACACTCCATACTATTAAATATAGTAATAATAGGTATTAGGATTATTCTAAAGCTAACTGTAAATACTAATCTAATTATGGCTATATAATAATAGTTTATACCTAACCTTAAGAAGCCTTTAAAGAATTATAATAAATGCTCAGCCTAAGTATAATAAATCTATAATACGTTTCTTATTAATTATATATTTATCATAAATAACTAGGAAACCTAGTATTCTTCTAATTTATATTGAGATAAAAAAGTCTAGTTAATTATAATAGGGTTCTATAGAAATAGTAAGTTTAGAAATATATATACTTTTAAATAACTTCTTCATATATCTATATTAAGCATATAAACGTCTAAGTATAATAAACTATACTTGAATACATTTCTCAAATAAATATATAAAAGACTACAGATACTTTACTAGCTTTCTTTTTGATTTAAAGAGGTTTCTTATTATAATAAGTAGTTTTCTATAATTATATATTATATACAATAGTTACTTATAAGTTATTCTATCTTAAAGATTATTTAGTTATTTAATTAGTATAAATATTAATAAGAATAGTTCTAAATAATATATTAATAGTATATAATATATAGTAAAATAGTTAGAAAGTTATAAGATATTATATCTTATGTTTTATTAGTATACTATTAGAATAAATTGATAGTATAATTTAAATAGAAATAGTAATAATAATACAATAATAAGCAATACTATTCAAATTATACAATTTATATAACCTTTACTATAAAGTATTCTATAATAATAGAATATATAGACATATTTTAATTATTAAGTCTAAAGATATATAGTTAGGAGGTATCTAGAGAAATATACTTTTTATATTACTAAAGTAGCTTTAAAATAAACTTATTCTAATAATAATATTACAAACCGAGATTCTAATAGTAATTTGGAAAAAGAATAGTTCTAACATAGAATTAAATTCTAAAGCTTATATAAAAAGAAAAGACCAGTTAAAGGTATTTCAGAATAGAATATCAAATAAGTAAACCTTTTTTACAATTAGAAGTATGGATTGATAAACGATGATTACTTAGGTATTATTGAATAGTAGTAATGATATTTATATTATGATTAATCATTATATAATTTACTAATTCTATCTATTATATATAGATAGAACGTTTGAGACGTTTAGAAGCTTTATCAATAAAGTAATATATATATAAATAAGGAATATTATAATATTTAATATTAAACTTAGTAGTTATATCTAAAAAGCTTATACTTCTAGTATTAATAATTTAAATATTATAACCCTTTTAAATAAACTATAGATAGAGCATAATATTATTATTGATAACATTTAAAAGCATTATATTTATTATAATAAGAGATAAATATATATCTTTCTGATAAGCTAAGAACAAAACTTTTATATTAAAAAGATATATATAATACAAATACTAATAAATACTTCTTTTATTATAATCCACTAAAGGACCTCTAAAATATATAAATATACTTTTTATAGGTATTTTATAATAAGAGAACTTATATAAACTATTAATTAGATAGATATTGAGAAAGTGCTTTAAGAAAGAACAGAAAAGACAACTTAATAATATTATTATATGAAATACATAAGGAATTTAAAGGTTCCTTTAAGAAGAGTAAAATGAACTTAGTATTACTTATCTATTTAGATATAAATTATAATGTCTATTGAAAAAAGAAACATAATAATTAGAAGTAATATTTGTTTTAAGGATTACTTTATGATATATCTCAAGAAGAACTATCAATATTATAGAAAATACTTAAGGACTCTTTTAATAAAAGATTTATATTAATAAATAAGTTATCTATAGGTATTTCAACCCTATTGATCAAGAAATCTAAAGGTAAACTATATTTCTATTCTAATTATAAAATACTTGATGTTATTGTAAAAAGGACTTTTACTTTTTATTATTTATTTTAAAGACCTTTTAATAAGTAATTTGAATTATATAATATATGAAGTTAGATATTATTATTATGTTTTATAAGATTTAAATCGTAAAAGAATATTGGGAGAAGACTGCCTTTTATATATAATAGAGCTTTTTTAAATAACTTATATATCTATATAGACTTATAAGAACTTGAATAATATTTTAATGTTATATTAATAGTATACTTTATAACTTTCTAAATAGCTTTACTATAATATGTTTGAATACTACTTTTATCTATAGAGTAGGACTTGGAAGAAAGTATAAAGAGGAAGTTAGAAGGGTTTTATAAATCTTATTTATAATTATATTCAGTCTAGATCTAGCTAAATATACATATTTTATAAAAGTAGTAAAGTATATTAGATCTATATTTAAAGCTGGAGAAGGGATTAGTTATAATTCTCAAAAGGTAAAAATAATAAATAAGTAGTTTATCTTGAAAATAATAAAAGCTATAAGGGGTTTCGTAAAGTTTACTGATTATTACTATATATTTACAAATAATTATATAGCTTTCATAGACTTTCTAAGTATTTTAACAGACAGATATAATAATCTATTAGGAGAGAAAAAGAGTATTTTTATTATTCTACAAACCTATTTTATAAACATTCCAGTTTTCTAATCTTTTAGTTTAAAGTTAATAATTATTATTCAAATAGACTATTTAGAATTTATATTTAGAAGTATCTTCTTATAAGAAGAGATATAAACATACTACTAATTAGTTATGATCTATTTATAGAGACTATCCTTCGTATAATATAACTACTTCATTTATAATAAAGATTTTCTAATAATATTATTTGTTTTTAATATTTAAAATATAGAATTAAAGAATTATGATAAGTTTTAGATTTTGATAGATTATGAAAGTCTTAAGCTGTTTATAACAAAGTAGAAGTTTAATAAATACTGAAGTTAATAGGCTGAAGGATTAACTTATTATTAATTTAAAATTGAATATTAATTAGATTATTTAGCTATTATATTAGATATAATATTAAAATATAAGTAAAATAATCTAATTAATCAAGAAGATAAGAGAGAATAGAATAGAATCCTCTAGTTAATCTTAGGTCTAATTTAGTTATATCAGATATTAATACTACTTATATAAAGAATATAGAAATTAAATAAATTTAAAATCTTTTGATTTCAAGTCTTCAATAATATATAGACGTCTAGAAACTATAGGATAATGTTTTACTTAAACATAAATAGTACTTGGAAGTTTATTAAGTTATAATTAAAAGAAACTATATATTCTCTATTATTATTCACATTAAAATTTCAATTGAACAATTTATTCTTAATAAATTAAGATGTTCTATATACAGAGAATATACATAGATACCTAGAAGTACAGATTAAGAATACCAAGAAAATACTTTATAAATAGATATAATATAAAAGGTTTATAACTTATTTCTAATAAGGTATGTTCAAAGCGATAAAATATTTAGAATAGTATTCTATTAATACTATTAACTAAACTTCTTATCAAACATATAATATTCTATATATAATTAAAATATTTCAAATATTAATATAGTTCAAAAGGATATAAAGTGAGGAGTTCTACAATTCTTTTTTATATCAAAGAAGGTTTATAGTAACTTTATAATTAATTTTACAACTAATATATTTATATAAATATAAAGGAGTATTTACTTTATATAAGTAATTATAAATTAATTAGATATATTAATTCTACGACTAGCGTTCCTACTGGTTATATAAACTATATAGCAACTACTACTAGCTATTAGCTCTTACTACTAGCCGCTAATAGCTAGTAACTATTAATAGCTAGTAATAAGTACTACTAGCTAGTGAGTATTAGTATTATGTGAGTATAATCTTTTAAAAAAGTAGTTATAATAGATATAGGTTTATATATACTTTCCGTATTTATTAGTAATCATATTAGCTAATTATATTATTACTATTTGAAGTTTCCTCTATTTAAATAATTCCTTAGCCTTAGTATTATCTATAGGATTTATAAAGTAAGAACTAACTACTAGGTATAGCTTCTTTTAAAAGGTCCTAAGAGGTATGTGATTTTAAATAGATCAAAGACCTTCAATATAACTACTAAATATTAAAACTTATAGTAATGATAAGAGTAGAAGAATATATAGAAAAATCTTTTAATTGCTATTTTTAGTTCTATAACATCCTAAGAATAGGTTCTAATAACGAAAAGAATAATTAGACTAGTTACTTTCAGAAGAGGTTTTATAATCTTATGAATATAAAGTAATATCTAAGTATGATATATTATCTATAGATTAATAGGATTACTAAATAATTTAATCAGAAGATAGAAATATATTTTTATATAGTTATTAATTATATTTAGAATAATTAAAAAGTTTATCTTCTAATAGTATAACTAGTTTTTAATACTTATATAATCTTAATAAAGAAAGTTAGTTCTTTCTTCTTAAAGTATAAATACAATGTGAATTTTATATAAATCTATATTATATATAGAAGTATAAGAAATCTATATAAATAGGAAATGAACACTTTATTTCAGAAGTTGATAGAAGTAATAAGGATGATCTGAAATGTCATAATTCAATACAAGATAGAAGATTCTATTAATAGTTAATAAAAAGCCACTAAGAGATTTAAAGAGGCAGATAAAATATAACTTGATATAATTAATTACTACTTCTTTTATTCATATAAACAACTAAACTAATTATATTATAAATATTAAATACTAAATATTATTATATCTGTAGTAATAGAGGTAAATATATTTAGTAATATTTATTCTAAGTTTTATATTATTATTTTATATATAATTACTTTAGATTTATTGTTAAATCAAATTATATATCATTATTAGTTACTTTTGATATAAGATAATAAAAAGGATAATAAGTAGGAAGTTAAAAAAATACTAATAGTATATTCGAAATATATTAAATAAGATTGTTAGAAAGAGATTTATATTAAATAGATAGGTTATATATAGTTTATATAAGAGTTACTATACTTATTAGAAGATATTATAATATTTAATACTTGTAAAGGAAAGTATAGAGTTATTAAGATGAATAATAGTAATTTGATATATATTTTGAATTAGCTTATATAATAAGCCTAGGGTTAAAATATGATAATTATAATAATTATATACTAGATATAGTAATATTATGAGAGAACATAATATTATATCTAAAAGTTAGAATGGTTATCTTAAGCTTTAGAAGGTATAATAGTAGTAATGAATATATAGAAGGTAAATACATAATAGATTGAGAATAGGAAGAGCTTTAGCCTAAGATTGATAATTAGTAACATAAGTGTTTATTAGTATTATAATAGAAGCAGAAGGGGAATAATATTTATTTAGGTTTAAAACTCTAGGAGGGAGTAATATTATTTAAAGAAAATAGAAGCTTTTTATAAGTAAAAGAAATAGAAATAATATTAATAGAAGAAGTTAGATAGGTAGGAGATAGTAATATAATATTTATATTAGAATTATACTTCTTAGCCTTATAGTAATTATTAGAACAGATAGATAGGTAGGTAAATTAATAGTTAAGTTATTACTAGAAATAACTATAACATCACAAGAAACGTAATATAATAAGAGTAGTTTTCTCGACATAAGGACTTATTCGAAATATTTAAAATAATAATAGTTAAGTAGAAGGAGAAATAGTAATTTAATTAATAAATAACTAACCTTTTCTAATTATTATCCATAAGAATGTTAACATTCTTATATAGAAGGTTTATTTTGGGGTTCTGGTTATACTACTAGAGTTCTAGCTGTGATTATAACATATAAATTACTATAGCTATGGTATATAATATATTATAATTATAATATATAAGCTAAAGTATAACACATACTATAGAAAAGTTATAGCATATTAACTACTATAACTATAATATAGAAAATATCATAACTATAATACATATACCTTAACTACTTCTAATATCGTATAAAAAGTAAACCTCTATACCTTTACTTCTTTACTTAAGAGCTACTAGGAATAAAAACATACAATAAATAGATATTTATAAAGCAATCTTTATATAATTTATTTTAGAAGTATTATAGAATTCCTTATTATATCTATTAGAATAACAAAAATAGAAGTTCTTTATATATTAGAATAAATCTAATATCCCCCTATAAAGTATATTTTACTAATATATAACTTACTTATATAAAGGCTTATGGAACTTGATAAAAGGTAAAAAGAGGAGCTTGTAGAAAGTGATAAAATTTCAAACTTATAGAAAGTAAAAAAAAGATTTTTAAAATATCTTTTCTTAACACTTA
This sequence comes from Colletotrichum spinosum, assembly GCA_004366825.1. NCBI lineage: Eukaryota > Fungi > Ascomycota > Sordariomycetes > Glomerellales > Glomerellaceae > Colletotrichum > Colletotrichum spinosum. The sequence continues at coordinate 12,678 of QAPG01000453.1, forward strand.
GATAGAATTCACTTAAATTTGACTAAATTCAAGAATTTTATTAAAGTATTAATTGTATTATCTTCTATACTTATATAATGTATAAAGATATTTGTATCTCTAATGAAATCCCCTATAAAATAATATTTTATGTTTATATATTTTACTTTTTTATAAACATTAGAATTTGTAACTAATTTCTTTACTATTAGATTATTTATTGAGATCATAGGTGTTTTAACTTTAAGTAATCCTAATGTCCATTTATATAGTTATAACTGTAATATAAATAAATTACTTCTTTATAAATATGTAAGAAAACTATATATTTAACTCTATAAATAGAAATAACTACTACTTTCTATTTTATAATAGAATAATTAATAATATTACTATTTCTTCTTAAATAGACAATATAAGAAGAAGTAGATTTTCTATGATTTAGATTCCTTATTTAATGTATATTAATATCTCTATAATATTCTTAATAGAAAATATATCTTTATAATTATAAATATATCTAAACTTTATATCATTATTTAAATAATCCCACTTGACGTAGTAGTTTAACGTCTAGCTAGCTTTTACTATTTTATAGTAAGAATAATAAGTTCAAATCCTGCAGTAGGTAACTACGACTAGTAGGTATATACCTTCTAATTATATAAACTAAGTATAATAACTACTACTAGCTATTAGCTACTACTTTTAGCTATTAATAGCTAGTAATAGGTATTTCTAGCTAGCTAGTATTAGTATTATATAACTACGATTTTTTAAAGAAGTAACTATAATAGATATAGATATATATATACCTTTTATTTATTAGCTATTATATTAACTAAATATATTTACTATTTAAAGTTTCCTCTATTTAAATAGTTCCTTAGTATTAGTAGTATCTCTAGGGTTTATAAGGTAAGAGCTGACTACTAAATATAGCTTCCTTTAAAAAGTCCTAAGAGGCATATGATTTTTAAAAGATTCAAGACTTTCAATACAACTACCAATTATTTTAATAATTCTATATATAGTTAAAAGTTAAAAAGTAATTTGTATCTAAATTATAAGTAAGTTAAGAATAAGTTATTACTATAAAAATAATATTCAATCTTACCTTTAGAACTAAACATAATACAATTCTTATTTCGTATTAAAATCTTTAAATACCTTTTTAAAAGGTTTTCTTTATTTTTAAATAACTTGAACTTATTATCTACAGGAGTTTTAAAGTTATAGATAGTTTCTTTTTTATAGGTTTCAATAACTTTCTCAATATATTTATTCTAACTAATAGTAACTACTTTTCCTTTTTAGTGTATAGATATATTATAATCAAGAAAAGTAGAAAGTTCTCTTAAACTCTATATTCTTATCTTTTTGTCTAAAGAATTATATATATAATTAGCTATTCTTTAATTACTTATACTTAGTAATATATTATCAATATAATAAGTTAAAATAGTTATATAAACCTTTTGATTTAAATTAAAAACCACTTTATTATAAAAAGAAATTAAAACTTCTATTAGATACAAAATATCTTTCAAATAAGTATATTAAAGTTACAAACTCTATTTCAAACTATATAATACTTTACTTGATAATTAAATAACAATATAATCTCTATTACTTTTATAAGTATTATATTTATATTCATATTAAATTCTAAAGGTCTCTTTTCTATATTAGAATAAGGTCCAATTTGTAGATACATATATTCAGATTTATTAATATCAATATGAATAAATTCTATAATAATATTATATTATATTAAGATCTATCCTAAATAAATAGAATGAACCCTTATATATCTTCTATGTTTAGGCCTCTAAGTAACACTACAATTTTCCAAAACATTATCATTTAAATATCAATTTAAGTTTTAAATTACTTACTTAGCCTTATATATACTTTCTTTACTTATATTATTTATTCTTTATTTATAAACCTATCTACTACCTAGACTATTAATGTCTTTAATATTAATAGTAGATAAAAATATTATTTTCTAACTATTTATAAATTTGAGTTATTCTATTTCCTGTATTAGAATTAAAATCTAATTTCTATATCCAGGGGACTTGAATATTTAAATAAAAGAGGTAAGTTCTTCTATTTTATTAACTAATAATATATAAGAAGCTTAATTATTCTTATCAATACTTCTATATAATTTTATATAAGTATTTAAACTAAAATAATCTAAAATAGTAAAAAAGGTACTTTCTTTATAGGTGTTATAATTTCATTTCACTTCATCTACTACAGTACGTAAATAAATCCATAAATCAGATTTTCCCTAGATATTAACATTACTTTCTATATTTAACTCTAATATTTTGGTATTTTTAGTTATTGCAGTATTTCATCTTTCTTTAGAATGACTCTAGTTATTTCTTGAATTTAAGTAATTAGACTTATTAAAGAGCTATTATTATTATTATTATTATAGCCTATACTAAAACAGATCAATATAAATTTACAATAACATTACTATTAAATCAATTAGACTTGTTACTATTGGAATTCCTTTCTAAATTAAGAGACAAGAATAACTCTATTTCTAAAATATCAAACCTAATTTCTAGGACTTTTATATTTTTAGATTATATAACTTTCTTCTTATTAAAACCCTAAATTCTATAAGTATCATTTCTATAAGTTATAATAACCGTTTTATAAACTCTTATATCTAATTTCTTAATATTAAAATCTTTATCTTTATAATAATAGAAAATGTTTCTATCTTAATATAATTGATATTAAGCTTTATTTTATCTTTTAATTTATAAGGAGTTTTGAAATTTGTAGAATTATAAGGAGTTCTATTAAATATATATGTAGAACTTATCGAAATATCCGCTCATAAATATCAAGGTAACTTGATATAATAAATTAGAATTCTAATTGTATCAACTAGAATCCTTATGATTCTTTCTGTTAAACTATTAGGTTTATAAATATAAAGAAGTCTAATATTATAAATAACACTAGAATAAGAATAAATACCTTTATTCGTTTCTTAGTAAATGTATTATTTCTATTAATCTTAAATTTCTTTATTTCCCTTCTAATATTATTATTCTTATTTACTAACTTTTTAAATCTAAAGAAAGCTTTAGAAGTTTCTTCAGCTAATGTAATTTTTAATAAAGATCCCTAAGTAAACCAAATTAATTTCTCAATACATAGGGTAAATCTATAAAGTTTATTATATATAATAGGATTCATAAGTCTCAATAGTTCTAAATTAATAAAATTCATATATTGAAGATTTTTCTCTTACTTTGTATTATTTTGATGAATATTATTAGTAAAGCTTCTTTCAATATAAGTTTTATAAATAGAAAGAATATCTATTTCATTTATTTTAAAAAATATATTTTAAGTATTATCTTTCCAACTAACTATAGTTTCTATATTAATACAATTTAAATAATTATATAAAACCTAAGTAATCTCTAATATACAAATTGAGGAAATAAAATTCTTTTAAAGAATAAGAATATTAAATCTATACACATTATTCGCCTAAAACCTTACTATTAAGACAGAGTTCTTCTCTATATTATATAATATACATTCTTTCTACAACGGTAATATAATTCCTATAGCATTAAGTTTACTTTACGATAATAAACTAACTTCTAACTCTAAAATATAATAAAGTCTTTTTAATTTAAAGATTTAATTTCTTAGAAATACATTTAAATTTCGTATTATTCTAATGATAAAGTATGAAGTATTTCTCTATTTAATCTATTTTAAAACTAGTTTTATATTAAATAGAAAAGGTTTAATTTTAATTATATAAATAGTAGTAGTAATATTTAAGTAGAAATTAATATACTTTATAATTCTTTCTTTTAATTAAATTTCTAGAATATCTAATAATCTATTGATTCATTAACAAACCTAGAGTCTTATTATTATGATTATTTCTTTTTATAAAGGATTTCTAGATACTTCTTATATTCTTTTAAATATTATCTTCTTTAGAAAATATATTAATATTTATATCTTTAGAAACGAATTCTCTAGATTTAGAACCTTTTTTACTTTCTGATAACCTATCTTCTATCCTATTGTTTGTTTAGTTTTAATTAAAGTAATATTAATAGACTTTTAATTCTTGTCTTTAGATTATTTCTTATTTTTGTTTTTATTTTTAATTAGGATATGTTTCTATTAGTTTAAAGTTATTTCTAGATAGAAATAAATATATTCTTTTTTAATATAATTATGTTTTATATAATATCTATAAGATATTCTTTTTTATTTTTTATAGAGGTTTTTAATAACTCTAGATTTTTCCTTTTCTTAAATGTCGTTGAAATAATTAATTAAATATCACTTTTCTTTTAAGTCTATCTAATAAATTAGAAAATGAATAATTTAAAACATAAGACTTTTTATTAAACTTATATAATGAATAAATAATATGGTATATAGTTTAAATATAGGTCATTAAAAGGTATCATCTATTCAAACTAGAGTGAAACGTTTTAATATATATAAATAGAACGATTAGGCTTTTTATAAGTTAATATAACTATATAGTAGCTTTAGTATTATACTTCTTCTTATATACCCCCATAGTAGTAGAACTACTAGAGATACTTTTAAATCTTAAGTAATATATTATCATAAGTAAAATAGGGTGAATAGTCTTTAGAATAATCCTTAAACTATTAAAATAAAAGAAGTTATTTATTATAATAAATCTATTATAATCTATTATATCTTTAACTGTCTTTATTAGTATTAATAAGAATGCTTAGCTAGCTCTTTTTAAAGTTAATAATTATCTCTTATTTTAATATTTTAAAATAATCTTCTTATTACTTCTTTTCTTATTATTTTCTTTCTTTTTAGTTATAGTAATATTTTTAATAATTATTTTTTTATATTTATAAATATTTTTCATTCATATAGACTTTATATATTAAGTTTTAAATAAATATCATATTTTAATTGTTACTAATATTTTCCTTATAAAATAGACTTACTAGAGTTAAAAAGAAATATTAAAACTAAGGTATTATATAATTTTATAACTAATTTATTATTATATCTTAATCTTACTTCTCTATTAAATAAACTTATTCTAGTTTTCACTTAATTTATTAATAAATTTAAAAGGATACTTTCTAATTCTAACTTAGAAAATAGTAGAAAATTAGATTTTAAAATTATATTAGCTATCTTTTATCTTTATTTTAATATTAATAATAAGAACTCTTAGATTTAAAATACCCTCTTTTGTTTTTTTTAAAGGCCTACTTTATTTGATATTTTCTTACTCTCTTTACTTTGATTAACCTTATTAATAGTTATTATTTTCTCCTTACTCTCCTTACTATTAATACTTTTATTAATTTTAATACTTTTATTTATAATTAGTCTATTATCAAGATTTGAATATAAGTTATTAATATTAATAGTTTTTATTCATCTTCTTCTAGTTTGAATAATAAGTATTAATATAAAGTTAAAATATTATATCATGAGACTTTTATTTATTTTTATTTTATTAAATTCCCTAATCTTTAAGAATACTTATTATTATTTCTACTACTTAAGATTTTTAATATATTAAGGTTAAGTAATTCTATTAACAAATTAGCTTTTATTTTAATAAAGTCTACTACCCTTAGTAGTTTAAAGTATTTGTATAATTAATTTAGAAAACTTCTTACTTTTAAACTACTTTCTAAAAATAAAACGAATAATTTAATTAATAATCCTATAGCTAAGGATTAGGAGGAAGAACTTGAATCTATCATAAATAAAGAAGAAGGTAATAAAGATAATATTAATAAACTATTTAAACTTCTTAAGAAAGATATTAAGATAACTCTAAAGTTTATAAAGAAGTCTATTTAGATTAGAAATTAAAAGATTTTATCTAAAATAAATAACCTTAAATATTAAATTAAAAATATTAAGTTTCAACTAGTTAGATTAAATAAGAAGTCTATTATAAAAAGAATTTTCATAAAATCTATTCTATTTAAGAAAAGTAATTTAAATAAAACTACGAAAAAAGTATAAAGATTATCTTTTTTAAATAGAAATAATAAGTAATATTTAGCTTATTTCAATTATTCTTTATACTATTTACTACTTAAGTTTTACTCTTTCTTATAAAAGTTGTTTTTATATTATTAATATTAGAAGTAAAGATTTACTTTTTATTTACAATTATTAATATAAGTCTATATTAAAAAGATATTATATTCTAATTTCTATAAAAGCCTATAAGGTATTGAAGAAGTATTTTAATACTATTTAGATTTTAAATAATAATATAATAAGCAATTTAATTTAAAATTAAAATCTTAATTCTAAATCTAACTTTTTATAATTAAGAAATTAGGAAGTTAGTAATATAAAAAAGCTATTTTAAATTATATTTTATTCTCAATAATAATAAAATTTAAATTAGCTTTTTTTAAGAATAGAAGTATTTCTAATTCTACTATTAGAATTCTAATTATTATATAACTTACTATTATTTAATTATCTTAAGTATTACTATATATCTAATTTCTTACTATTAGTCTTATTTCTAGAGTTTTAATTATTTTAATTAAGTTTCCTATTAGTTAAAACTTTATAACTTAAGTAGTTCTTAGTAATTTTAGAAGTTAGAATTTTAATTTTAATATTTTAATAATTAGATATAATAAGTTCTCCTTATTCTTTAGATAAATTCTAATATTAATTGTCTTTTCTAGAATATACAATTAATTTTCTATACTTTTCTAAATTAAACTTTATATACTAATTACTACTTCTTACTTTCTTATTTTAAATTCTAAATTCAAATAATCTATTTTAAATTAAATATAAACTTAAATAGAAAACCTTATTCTTTATAAATAAGTCAAAGATTCTACTACTTTCTAACTTTCTATATAAATATAATTAAAACTTTTCATTAAATAGTTAAATTTTAAGAATTTAAATTATATATATATATTATTTAAATAGTTAAAAGTAACTCTAAGCAGCCTATTAATCTATTTTAATTAATCTTAAAAGTATTACTTATAAATCTATAAGATTAAGAAGTATTTTAAATTATTTACACTTTATTTAAATTAAATTCTTTATCAATCTATCTATTAGTATTAAATCTATAAGTATATACATAATTTTAAAATTACTATTTCAATATTCTTAATATAATGATATTTTCTTAATATCTATATATTATAATCTAATAGATAGATATTTACTATTTGAAATGATTAATCTAATAGTTTAATAATTATTGTAATAGATTTTCTAAATATCTCTATAGTTAAACTTAATATCTTCAAATAGTCTTTTTAATATTATAGTCTCTTTTAAAATATATTTAAAACTAAGAAGCTTTATTTTAACTATTAATATTAGAATAATATTTTATTAAATAACTTTCTATTAGATTAATCTTCTAAATAAAGAAAATAATCTTTAAGTTTTATTATAATCTATAAAAGAAGTATTTCTAATAATTAGAAATATTTAAAATATTTCATTAATACCTTTTAAGTTTTTATATTATAATACTAGGAATTCCATCTTATAGAAATATTAAATTATATAATTAACTATATTTTAATATATTTAGAAAAGATTTATAAGATATCTTAAGAATAAAGAATATATAAGTAAGATATTTAGTAATATTATAATTAAGATACAAAATATTAAATTAACTTTTATTTAATAAATACTATATTTTAATATATTTAGAAAAGATTTATAAGATATCTTAAGAATAAAGAATATATAAGTAAGATATTTAGTAATATTATAATTAAGATACAAAATATTAAATTAAGTTTTATTTAATAAATATAAATCTCTTTAAATACTATTTAATTAGAACTTATAATAAATAATATTACAAGAAGTAGTATTATTAGAATTAGTCTATATTTAAGATTTAAGTATTCTATAAATTTAGAGATATATATATTATATATTAGGTAAATCTTTTAATATTTATGATTCTTTATAATTTAAACTCTTAAGAAATACTTAATAAGATTTTATTTTTTAAGTTTATAAATATACTTTATACTTCTAATAATTCTAAAAAATCTTTTTGAAATACTTTATAATATAAGAAAAGAATATTATCTATATAGGATAAAATATAGATATTTAAATTCTTATTTTTAAATAGATAAAATTCTTCTAAATATAACTAGAAGCCTAATAATTTTAATATAATATAAAAAGCTTTATATTAAAAAAGGAGTATTTTTAAATTTATAAAATGCTTATTTCAATTCTATATAATATTTTATTAC
>QAPG01000454.1:0-21287 GCA_004366825.1 Colletotrichum spinosum
TTATCTTAAAAATATTATATAAACTTCTATTATATTTTATTATCTTATTATAAAACTTTATAAGATTTATAGTATATTTAGTTAAAGTATTATTAAAAAAAGTAATAGAAGGAATATATAAGAAGTATTTAAATTACTTTAAGAATTATAAATTATTATATTTATAGTTTACTTCTTATATATAAAAAACTTTATATTAAAAAAACTATATATTAATAAGACTAATAAAAAAGTTAGAAATACAGTATTAATATTAAAAGTATATAAACTAACGAGTTATATTATTACTATCCTTCTTCTATTATTTGTAAAAGAGTTAAAATAAGTTTAATCTTTAGAACTTTAGGTTTAACTTTATAGATAGATAGTAGTATCTCCTAATTATCTTCTATAAAGTCCTTAAGCTACTTAGGGAATTCTTTAATATTTATTCTAAAGGGAGTATAATTTTTACTAACTTTAGTAATCTCTTTAAGTATTTAAAAAGCAAATAGGTCTTATTAAATAATTTAATATAAAATACTAAAAATCCTTTCCTTATTGATATTAATTTTGATATTATAAAAAAAGTAGTTTTAAATATAATAGATAACTTAGGTATCTATAAGTTACTATATTATAATAAGCTAACCTTTAAAATTATCTTTAAATATTTAGAAGAACTTATAATTATATAACTTTGAGTAGTTATAAAATATAATTTCATATACTCAGTATATTAAGATAGTAAGGATATTTTTATTTATAAAACTCTTATAGTCAATATTTTAAATCTATTTAAATAGTATTAGATCTAAATATTAAAAGAGTTTTATAAGTATAAGAATACTACTTAATATAACTGTAATTATTAAAGAAATACTTAAAATAAATACTTCCCTAAGAATTAGTAATTTAAATATTATTATAAAAGTAAGAATAATATAAGGATTATTAAATTTACTTATCTAAATTAAAAAAAGGTAAAAGATATATCTTAAGAAATTATATAGGTTTTAGAAAGTTAAAGCTAAAAATACTATAAGTCTCTAATATTATAAGAGTCTAAAAAAACTTAATGAGGTTTATTATATTTACTAAATATATTCTAATAAGTAATAATTAAAAATATAAATTTAGAAAATTCTTTAACAATACTACTAAAAGTATATCTTAATTCAACTAGAATAAGGGTTCTTAATATAATATCTCTATTTAAATCTTATAAAAACCTTCTAAAATATTAGTATATTTCTTAAACTATCCTAGTTAGAATACTAAAGTAGGGAAAGTCTAAAGTATCTAAATAGTTAGTTTTATAATCTTTTGCTTTATATAGATCTTAAGTATAGTTTTTTATAGTTACTTCTTCTATTTTAATAAGCCTTATTAATTTATAGTACAATAGTAATAGATAAATCAACTATTAAGTAGTATTAATCAATCTAGAGGGTAATATATACTATATATAATCTTACTATATAGGTATAAATTAGTATTCTAGTTATTTATTATTATTATTATTATATTATATAATATATAGTATTATATAAAGCTCTAGATCTATAGTATAGTAATTACTTACTTATTATTATATACTTAGCTATAGCTAGTACTGGGTGCTTAGTATTTATTGTTAGTAGGGTGCGTAAGGCATACTGCTATATATATAGTAATGCGTATAATTACTGCATACCCTATAGTATAATACAACCGATAATAATATTATTATTATTATCCCACTTTTAAACTAAGGTTTATATACTAATCTAGCTTATCTAATTAATCTAATTAATAATTAGATAAAGATAATATAATAAATAAGAAGAAATTAAAGAAAGAAGTTCTATAAATAAAATACATATAGTAAATACTACTCTCTTTAACAATAGAATAATTCTTACCTTATAGCGCTTTTAGTAAAAACGACGCAATTTAACTATAGCCTTATAATACCTTATTATAGATAACTATAATAACCTTATTGAAAAATAGGTTAAAGCTATAGCCTTATTATTCAAATAGATAGATTAGTTATACTGCTATTTATTACAAAATAAGTAGTAATAAGTAGTTAATACTACTCTTTTAGGTTAAACAAACTATCTTTTAATATTATAAATAGCCAAAAGTAGTTTTATTTAATAAATATAGATATATAAGGAAAGAAAGCCCCTATATATAACTACTATTTACAGGTTTTTGTAGTAACGGAACGGCTAATTACAAAGCCGTACGCACTTACGTAGTCCCCAGAAACCATTCTATAACAAATCTTTTAAATTATAAAATTTAACTTTTTTTTAAAGGTATCATATTAAAGAAACTACTAATTAGTTCTCCTAAAAATTAAAATAAAAGTATTTTTAATAAATATCTTAATATATAAAATATATCAAATTATTATAATATATTAGTTATATTAAAGGTCTTTAATCTATTTAAAGTTATATGTCTCTTAGGGTCTTTTTAAAGGTAGTTACACCATATAGTTAGCTCTTATCTTATATACTCTATAGATAATACTAATACTAAAGAACTATTTAAATAGAAGAAACCTTAAGTAGTAATAATATAATTAGTTAATATAATTACTGATAAATAGGGAAGGTATAAGTCTATCTATTATNGAAACCTTAAGTAGTAATAATATAATTAGTTAATATAATTACTGATAAATAGGGAAGGTATAAGTCTATCTATTATAATTATTTCTTTAAAAAATTGTAGTTATATAATACTAATACTAACTAGCTAGTAGTACTCATTACTAGCTATTAATAGTTGCTAGCTATTAATAGCTAGTAATAAGAACTAATAGCTAGTACTAATTGCTATATAATTTATATAACTAGTAGGAATACTAGTTATAATTACCCGCTATAGGATTCAAACCTACTACTCTTACTATAAAATAGTAAAAGCCAGCTAGATATTAAACTACTACATCAAGTGGGAATTATTATAATATATATTTTTAACTTAATAGTTTTTTAGTATTATAAGACTTTTAACTATTATATATAATTAGGGAACAAAACCTAATATATATTATATATAGCTGTCGGTTCATCCGTCACGGCATCTACTATGCCATAGTGTTATTAGGTAAATAGTTAGCCTGTATAGCCTATATATACTATGTAGCCATACTAGCTATATAGCTATATAGGCTATATAAGCCCTATTTCTATATATATAGTTCTGCGCTATATAACGTAATAATAATAACAATAAATAACTAGAATACCAATTTATATCTATATAGTAAGATTATATATAATATATATTACCTTTTAGATTAATTAATACTAATTAATAGTTAACCTATCTATTACTATTATATTATAAATTAGTAAGAAGTATCTAGTAGAAGAAGTACTTATAATTTATACTTATAGCCTATAGGTAAAAAGATTATAAGATTATTCTATTTAGATATTTTAGACCCCCCTTATTCTAATACTTTAATTAAACTTCTAAAAAACATATTAATATTTTAGAAGACTTTTATAAGATTTAAGTAGAAATATTATATTAAAAGCTTAAATTCTAGTTAAGTTAGAATATACTTTCTATAGTATTTTTAAAGAATCTTTTAAATTTATATTTTAGATTATTACTTATTAGAATATATTTAGTAAATATGATAAACTTCAAGCTTTATAAGCTTTCTCTAGTTATTAGGGTTTATAATATCTCTAATATCCTATAAATACTTTAAACTTCTAAAGAATATATTAAAACCTTATAAATACTTAGGTGAAATTTAAGTAGAGATATTATGTTAAGAATTCTTATTTAAATTAGAATAAGTAAACAAATATATCTAAAAGCTATATTATAAAAATTATAATATAGCCTCTTAAGATCTTATGTAACTTAAAATAATAACTACTTTCTCTTATAGCTCTTAAGGTTTTATAAGATAATATAATAACTACTCTTTCCTATAGCTTTTAAGGCTTTATAAAGTAATATAACAACTACTCTTTCCTATAGTCTTTAAAGCTCTATAAGAATAAATAATACCTTTTCTTTAACTTTAAATAATAACTCTAGAAACTACTAAAAAGCATATAATACTACTACTTTCTTAAAATAATACTTTAATAATTATATAATTATAAAACTCCTAAGTTTAAATAATACTTTATACTTTTTTAATTTCTAATATCTATTTAAAGAGATCTAAATAATTACTATAACTATTATAATTATATAGAAAGATAGATAAGTAATAAGTTTAGTAGTAAAAAAAAGCTATTAAAAATAGTATTTTATAACTTACTATTTAGGCTTTTTTATATTTAGATAATATTACTATAGTATAAATAAAAAGTTACTAGTATTAGTTTATCTATCATAATATCTATTATACTATAGTGCTATTAGGTAAATAGTTAGCCTGTATAACCTATATATACTATATAGCTATACTGGCTATATAGCTATATAAGCTATATAGGCCCTATTTCTATATATATAGCCCCACGCTATATAATATAATAATAATAATAATAACGAATAACTAGAACACTAGTTTATACTTATATAGTAAGATCACATACAGCATGTATTACCCTCCAGATTAACTAATAATAACTAAATATAACTAAATATATTATATAAAGTTTTATTTCAAGTGGTTTAAATAGGGCGAAGCCTATAGAGATAGTAATAGTGCCTGATTTTTAACTAGTGCAAACTCTGCCTCTCGAGCGCGTTATTCCTGATAAGTTGGAGGTGGTGGCTATTATGGGGTGGCCGACGTTAACTGGTGTAAACTCTGCCTCTCTATTATTCCTGACAGGAATCCCTGGGGATCCCTCCGTTGCAATATCGGCGTCAGCGAACGCCGCGCCAACCGCTCTGCAGTCTATCAAGCGCCGACAGTCACCTATATAGCCTGTAGGCTGTGGTCCGTTGAGTTCATCTCTTTCATTACGACAACGACCAACGTATCCACTTTGTGCCTTTCACAGTTTCATTAGACAGGCAATGACGAATAAAAAGGACCACCGTCAAATTGTCTTGCCTCGTTTCCCACGTCAAGTTCTTCAGAAACCCAATGGCTTCATCGAACGGTCCTCGTGAGGCTGTTGTCGCGCCTAACCTGCAGCTGGCCCCTTTGCAGGCTTCTACTGTCAGCGCCATATTGGTACGCATAAGCGTGATTTCACGTCTCTCTGTCTTGACATCATGTCAATAACGTGCTAGATACTTTACACTCTCATCTACGTACTACCGCTCTACGTCTTACCCATCAGCCGCCCGTCACCGACATTGTCGAGGGATCATCCGCGCGCAATTCGCGCCCGCGTCACGTCTGTTCTCTTCTCCACTGCATCCTGCTGCTTCCTGACTTACCTGGTATTGTCTCGGTTGCCAAAAGGAAGCCTGCCCGGTAGCCCGCTTCATGTCATGGGCTACTGGCCCATCGGTTTCACCGAATCTGCCGCTTGCCTTTTCCTTACTGCCATCTTGTTCGCTGCTCCAATTTACGAAGCTCTTCTCTTGAATGGACTTTGGGAAGACTGGAGAACTCTTGATCCCCTCATCCGCGTTTGGACCGAGTGGACGTCTTGGAGAAATATCATCATGGTGTGTAATGGACTTACACTCCGCTTGGGACGGGTGACTGACTGGCTTGCAGGGGCCCCTGACCGAGGAGATGCTGTTTAGATCTGCCTCAATCCCCCTGCTGCTGTGCGCCCGCATGTCGCTTGTGCAGACGATCTTCCTTTCTCCGCTTGTATTCGGCCTTGCCCACGTTCACCACTTCTATGAGTTCCGTATCACTCACCCAAGAGTCTCATTGGCTGCTGCGGTAGCTCGCTCCGTCTTTCAATTCGTCTACACGACGCTGTTTGGTGTGTACGCGACGTTTCTCTTTCTGCGGTCAGGCAGCCTGCTAGCTATTGTTCTGGTTCATGCCTTTTGCAATTCCATTGGGTTGCCTCGCTTCTGGGGAAGTGTTGAGCCCTACTGGCACAGTCGAGGGCAGCATGAACAGGGTGGCCGTCGGAAATGGACAGTGCTTTACTACGCGCTGCTTCTCTCTGGGGCCACTTGCTGGTGGCGAGCACTTCTGCCCTTGACAGAGAGCTCTGCGACGCTTGTACAAGGCCGTTTTTAGCATCCGACCCTATGTAACCAGACTGCGAAACCCCGAAGACGGCACATTCTCACGTCTTGCCATCCATATCCAGCCCGGGTAGTGAACCTGGCATTGTGAAACCTTCTTCGCCGCGTAGCCTACGACGACGCAAAGAATCTTGATCCCGGCCCGTCCTCGTTCCGGCTTCAGCTTCGACCTCTCTCCGAGCTTCTGCTCGAAGATTTTGGCCGATATCCTTGCTCTTTGCTCTCCCGACCGACGCATGGTTCTCCGCGAGGCCGTCTTCGGGCCCTCTCGTGTTTTTTTTTCTCGGCCACAAACTCGGTAGTGCGATCTCTTGAAAGCGTGGTTCTACACAGCGCTCGTCGAACCAGCGGTGGAGACGTGATTCGATCAGCTGCGCAATTTTGGGTACGTCCTGGAGCCTTGAGCGGCTGCCGAGCAGACTTCGGATGGACAGGTCCAGGCGATAGTCGTCCAAGAAATTGAAGGTCATCATGGTGGGAGTCGATTGTGATGGGTTGCTCGGGATAAAGGATATGGATAATGTGCCACTAAACCTGACAACCGAGACGGAAAGGGCCACGGGCAGGACGGCGCTAAGTTTCTTGGGGTAGTTGAGCTGCAGCTTTGTTTCCAGTGCCAATGTAAGCATGTCGCTCAGATCAACGTCCATTCTGGCCTGCAGCTTTGCGCCCTCCCTCGTGGCAGCACTGGCATCCATGGTTCGACCGCTTCCCATGCTCAGTCCGTCCTCGTCGACTGGGATGATTCGACAATTGCTGAAGATTGGAAAGTCCTCCCCTAGGCTTAGCTCTGTGACGCGGATCTCGTCGACAAAATCGGGCCGTGACGTTCCGTTCAGCGCCTTGGTGAGTGAGTTGAGGATAGCGTCGTCATGCTGGGCGTCGCTCCGGAACTGAGCAATGGTCTGAGCGACCAGGACGTTGAACCAGTCCAGACTTTCAGGCTGGTGACTATCAACATTGTAGTAGGTTTTACTTAAAATGGAGCCAATCGTTAAACTGGGTGGATTGCGAAGGACACTGGACTTTTTCCGGCTGAGCGTCTGCTGTCCATGGCGAGCAGTGGCTGTTCGCAGAGTCAGGAGCGAGCGCTTGTGAGCGAGGGTCCTCGACCGACGCTCAGTTGCTCTCAGCGAAGCAGTCACCTCAGGCGAGGCAGGGTCGCCAAAGATGAAAAACTTTATGAAGGCGGCGAGCACCAGGACTACGGACAACTGTCCAAGGATCAGGCCTTGAGTGAAAGAAAGCCTGACCGGATTCTAGGTTAGACAATTGCGACAAGTATTCTTTGTTAATTGTGATAGTGGACTGACGCTGGCTCGGCCTTTGCGGGGCAAGAGTTTGCTGACATGCTCGTCATGATGCTAAGAATTTGAAGCTGGGGACTGATCCTCCGGAGTCGAGGCTATACTTTCACCGTGATGCAACTATGGTGGAAGTCGTTGATTTGCACCGGCAGACTATTGCTTCGACAACACAGGGAATCTAGACAACCGAATTTCTGTTTGATGCTTCTGTGCGTAAACGCTGAAAATGGTGTTTTTGTTTTTGACCAGGCGCACCGATGGTTGGATTTCCCTGCGCTTCAGGGAACATTTTGCCGCGAGGTTGAATAAAGAGGGGCACTGTGTTGGGTACTGTGTTCAGCTGGCCGCATTTGCTCCTTACGTTAGCAGGCTACAGCAACAGGCACTGCTGTATCCGTACACCCCGCCAACCGGCACATCAACCTAAACGGAAGTAACGGGACCGCCGCCGTGGACAGTTTCCAGCCGACATCGTATTTTGATCGCCAGTATTCTCTAAGCTGTTCAATTTTCTGCAGATCTACGGATTCACCCGCGCGGACCCTTTGAAAGATACCTCTAGACTACGTATCTACAGCTTTCAGGATGGACGTCGCGCAAGCAGTTGCCGGATACGTGTCTCGTATGATATCATCCGCCGACACGTCATCGACGGGGCAGTCATCAAAGATGAAGGTCCTTCTCCTTGATCGAGAAACGGTGCCCATTGTCTCCACCGCCATCACGCAGTCCTCTCTACTTAGCCACGAGGTCTATCTCATTGACCGGATTGACAACCCAAACAGAGAAAAGATGCGTCATCTGCGTTGTCTGTGCCTTGTTCGCCCTTCGTCAGAATCGATTCAGCTTCTGATTGATGAGCTTCGGGAGCCAAAATACGGCGAATATCACATATACTTCACGAATGTCGTCAAGAAATCGTCACTCGAGAGACTCGCAGAAGCCGACGACCACGAGGTGGTGAAGCTAGTTCAGGAACACTTCGCCGACTTCATCGTTGTCAACCCTGATCTCTTCTCTCTCGGACTCAGTCATCCCCGTCAACGTATTTGGGGCAGTGGTCCAGATAACTGGAACCCTGACGCTCTCCAACGGAGCGCCGACGGTACAATGGCTTTGCTTTTGGCGCTGAAGAAGAAGCCTCTCATCCGATATGCCAAAAACAGTCCACTCTCGAAGAAGTTGGCAACCGAAGTCCGTTGTCGCATCACCCAGGAGGACCAATTATTCGACTTCCGCAAGGCAGACACCCCCCCAATCCTCTTAATCCTCGACCGCCGTGAGGACCCAGTCACACCTCTCCTCACACAGTGGACCTATCAAGCCATGGTGCATCATCTGCTTGGAATCAATAACGGCAGGGTTGATCTCAGCGACGTCCCCGATATTCGCCCGGAGCTGAAGGAAATTGTCTTGTCCCCGGACCAGGACCCTTTCTTCAAGAAGAATATGTTTCTCAATTTCGGTGACCTGGGTGGAAATATCAAAGACTACGTGGAACAGTACCAGTCCAAAACTCAAAACAATGCCGATATTGAATCCATTGCAGACATGAAGAGGTTCATCGAGGAGTACCCGGAATTTCGCAAGCTCTCTGGGAATGTGAGCAAACATGTCACGTTGGTATCAGAACTGAGCAGACGAGTCGGGGCAGAGAATCTTCTCGAGGTCAGCGAGCTGGAACAAAGCCTGGCGTGCAACGACAACCACACAGCTGATGTCAAAGTCTGTTTTCACGATCTCCCCAACTTGCTTCTTCCCTCACTAAGCTGACATATCACCTAATCGCAGAACATCCAGAAGCTCATTCAGTCCCCCGAAGTGGCGAGCGACAGCAAAGTTGCGCTGGTTGCTCTTTACGCACTGCGGCACGAGCGTAGTCCATCCAACTCACTTCCAATGCTCGTCGACCTTCTGATTGCAGCTGGGGGCGTTCCAGTCCGTCGAGCAGATCTCGTTACTAAGATCATTACGTATCAGTCTTCTCTTCAAAATCCACAGGCCCAAACGGGTATAACAGACATATTCGAGTCTGGGGGTATCTTCGGGGCGGCAAGCAGTCGCTTCAAAGGTCTCAAGGGTGTAGAGAACGTCTATACTCAGCATAGTCCTCTGCTTGAGAGCACCCTGCAGAATTTGATCAGAGGAAGGTTGAAAGAGCAACAATACCCCTTTGTTGGGGGAGGAGGTACAACCCGCGACAGGCCACAGGATATTATAGTATTCATGGTCGGGGGCGCTACCTATGAGGAAGCTAAGATGGTGGCGACAATCAACGCCAATTCACCTGGCATTCGCTTGGTCCTGGGAGGCACCTCCATACATAATACCGCGACATTTCTTGAGGAAGTTGAGGATATAGTGTCGTCGTGGCCGGACGTCCAGAAGCAAGGAGCAAGGCGCTATTGAAGACTCTGGGATCGACTGAAGCGAACGGCGGTAGGGGGGCATCGTGGCGCAATACATATACCAGACACGTCGCGCGCCGGCACATCCTGGACCAAATCTTTAGACTCACTATCCTTGCCAGAGAAAGCATGGTTGGGGGGAAGTTCCATACCAGACCAAAGCTACAAGCATGCTGACCTTGTAGTTCAAATGTTGGGGGAGAAAGGAGTAGTTCGTCCCACTAGTACAAGTAGTAGTAAGTAAATTTTTAACACTGTGCTCGGCCGCCTGAGGTGATTCGGCCCTTCAAGCACGCCCCCTTGTCCTTGGGGGCAAGCAGAAAATTGGAGGAACAGACACTGTCAATTCGGTTACCTTGCAACCAAGTATCAAACCTTGTACTCTGCGGGCATGTGTGAGCTCTGGGCTGTCTGTAGTAGAGCATCACGCGCGTCAAATCAGACATATGTCACTTATTGGCCAGCGGTCCACGATGCGAATACTTGCTGCAGCTCTGCGGTCGCGACCGCGTCGTGGTCGACAAGCGAGCGCATTCAGGCTGCCTGCTAAACGTGGTTTTGCTGCTGCCGCCGAAGGGTCAAGGTGCGTTACTGAGCGAACTCGACTGGATGATCTCGCGTGAAGCTTACTGTTGCAGGCCTTTCGACGTTGTCGTAGTAGGGGGCGGCCATGCAGGCGCTGAAGCATGCGCAGCTGCAGCCAGAATTGGGGCGCGAACGGCTCTGGTCACTCCAAAAATCGATAATCTTGGCACATGCTCGTGCAATCCTTCCTTCGGTGGCATCGGAAAGGGCATAATCCTCCGCGAAATCGATGCTCTCGATGGGCTGGCAGGCAGAATTATAGACAAGGCAGCTGTCCAATTCAAGGTGCTGAATCGAACGAAGGGCCCTGCCGTCTGGGTGGGTACATGGGCTGCTTGCCGTGCTGAATATGTTGTCCGGCTGACACTTTTCACACCTAGGGTCCGCGAGCCCAAATCGACCGGAAGCTCTACCAGAAACACATGAAAGAAGAGCTGGAGGCATACCCAAATCTGACCATCGTACTTGGAAGCGTCTCCGATATTGTCACAAGTGACGCCCTCGATCCCACCATCTCACCCAAAAGCCACATCACCGGCGTCAGGTTAGATACCGGCGAAGTTCTTCCTACCAGCCAAGTAATAATCACAACCGGCACGTTTCTTGGTGGGGAGATACACATTGGCATGGAGTGCTACCGAGCGGGGCGCATTGGTGAAGATGCCTCATTGGGCTTGAGCAAATCTCTGCGCGACGCTGGGTTTGCCCTGGGAAGGCTAAAGACTGGCACGCCGCCGCGCATTGCTAAAGATAGCATCGACTTTTCTGGCTTGGAGCCACAAGCTGGTGACGACCCGCCGATGCCTTTTAGTTTCTTGAATGAGGGCGTTTCTTTACAAGATCAGCTGCGCTGCTACACCACCTACACCAACGAGGCAACGCACGCAATCGTGCGGGGCAACTTGGACAAAACCATACACGTTCGAGAGAGTATCAGAGGACCCCGTTATTGTCCGTCTTTGGAAGCCAAAATCACTCGCTTCTCTGACAAGAAGAGGCACATCGTATGGCTCGAGCCAGAAGGGTTTGACAGCGACCTTATCTATCCAAATGGACTGTCCATGACCGTACCGCCGAAAGCGCAAGAGCAAATCCTTCGCTCGATTCAGGGGCTGGAGCGCTCGGTCATGACGCAGCCGGGATACGGTGTTGAGTACGACTACGTCGACCCACGTAGTCTCAAGGCGACTCTGGAGACCAAAAACATCGGGGGCTTGTATCTGGCTGGCCAGATCAACGGCACCACGGGCTACGAAGAAGCTGCGGGTCAGGGCATCGTTGCCGGCATTAACGCCGGTCGGGCTGCTCGTGGCCTTGTCCCGGTGTCCATTTCCAGAGCAGATGGTTACATAGGTGTCATGATTGACGATCTCATCACCAAGGGCGTCACGGAGCCTTACCGAATGTTTACGACGCGCAGTGAATATAGGCTGACATCTAGGGCGGACAACGCGGATACGAGACTGACCGCGCGTGGGTGGGAATGGGGGGCAGTTTCTAACAAGCGATGGAGGTCCTTCACCGACGAGAAGGGTCAAATCGACGAGCTCATGACGCTACTTGCGTCCTCGACTAAGAATCCCCACGAGTGGGCCAATTTGGGTTTTGCTTTCGGCAAACTTTCGGAGCGTCGGAGCGGCGCCGATATGCTTCGAATGCGTAACATGACTATTGACGGTCTCGCTTCTGCAATTCCCGGCGTGAGCAAGTTTCGCCAGCGCATCAAGACGCGAGCTCATATTGAGGCAACATATGCCCCTTTCATCGCGAGGCAGCTCGCCGAGCGCAAGGTCTTCTCCCGCGACGAGGCTGTGAGGCTGCCGACTTCGATAGACTACGATTCAGTGCCAGGGCTGGCGATGGCTGAAAAGACGGTCCTCAAAGCGACGATGCCGGAGACACTGGCGCAGGCCAGGCGGCTGGAAGGCATCACACCGTCTGGGTGCCTGCGTTTGCTAAGCTATATCAAGCGGCAGAGTCGTGGCGAGGCTTTGGAAAGGATCACGCTGAAACCAGACCGTTGGCGCCCCCTGAGACAGCCAAAGGTCAGTGTCGACTTTCCGCCAGCACCATGACCAGAAGGCCAGCCTTACGAGCAAAGCGTCAGGGGGGGTAACAATAAGAGGCCTTCCATTCAACATGAAGTTGACACAGAACCCCCGAGTTCTGCCCCGTATGCAGACACAAAAGGGCGAGGAGAAACAGGAGAAGCTTCGAGTTTGTCTTTTGAATGGGTTTTTGTATAATTATCGTGTACATTGCTTGCCCAACCTCTGCTGCCCGACTCCAAAGATGTACTGGAAAATGACAATCAAAAGTCCACGTACACTTTTAGACGATTACGGCGCGGGAGACCAGCCAAATTGTCAAATGACATTCTCTAAGAAGCTGGGCTCGCGACAATGCCCACTTGGCCTGGCCAGTAACTACGTCGCTCTCGCCCGGTCCCCCCTCCTTTCGCCGTTCATTAGCATTGCTCATTTGGCCGAGTCGAGAATCTTGACAGCGTCCTTGGTGTAGATGTAGCTTGCCCCACTCCACAGAGTAGTCGTCGCTACGATGTACCTGACCTTGGTGTCAGCATCTGCACACAAAGACGCCATCTCGGGACGATACGTACTGCATGATGGTCAATGGGGTCGACAGATCGTAGGCAAGGACAGGGGCAGCTGTTGTGAGACCGACGAGAGCCAGCTGGAGGAAGGTGTTGTACTTGCTGATGGTCGTCGGACGCACTTCGGCTGAGGGCAGGGAGAAGTCCCAGTAGCGCGTGAACGTCTTGGGAGGCGGCAGTGAGATCCAACGGTAGTAAAGTGCGGACATGGCAAGCCCAACATCACGACCCAGGATGATGGAGGCCAGCCACACTGCGCGGTCGCCCGTCAGCCAAACCCTGATTTGCCGGATTTTCAGTAGAGCCTCCATTTTCTGGCATTACTTCCCGACTTCGCGACCGTCGTCGACTTTTCGTCCATGCCGGTCTCTTATCAAGCCGGGGGAGAGGGGATTGGGCAGCTCACCTGGAAGAGAGCCCTGAGCAGCCAGACATACTGTCAAGATGGTCATGAGCATCTTGTCGGCCATTGGGTCGATGACAGTGCCAACGACTGTTTGCAACTTCCACCGTCGAGCAATCCAGCCGTCGAGTAGGTCGGTAACGCCTGCATAAGCGAACAGCCCGAGGGCCCAAGCATGTTGGTCATGGAGTACAAAGTACCCAACGAACGGCGCGGCGACAAGTCTTGTGAGGGTCAAGATATTGGGAAGTGTGTATATGTTTTCGTGGAGGCTCTTGGTTAGCGGCGCAAGTTTTGTAGTAACTTTGGGCGTTGAAGGACTGCGGCACGCAAGGCGGTCAGCCAATTCGGCTCGAATCTCAACGTGTGAATTGCAGGCTTGAGGGCCAGTCTAGCAGATGATGGAGGTTGCTCCACACGCGATTGCGCGCGGACGAACACAGAAAGACAAACGCAGACAGACACACCTAGGGGACTGTCCCTCACTCTGAGATGCGTGGAACGAAATGGTTCCCGGGCACGAAAACCGGTTGAGCAAGAGTGGGTTCAGAAGAGCGTGACCAAACTGGAGCGGCGCGCGATGCAATGGGACGATTGACGAAAGACCGTTTAGACGCCCGATTTGACCCAGCGACCGTCGGCCAGCAGTCCTGAGCAACAGCATGTTGTGAGGACAAGCTCGTCGCAAGCCGTCGAGGAAACCCCAGCCGCGGTATGTTCCGTTGTCTTCCCGTCCAGTCTGGTTGGGAACAATGAGAGAAAGAAAAGGAGATGGTGTATCCGTAAAGCTTATCAATCGGTCAATGCACCTCAGATAAGGACCTGACACTATCTACCCGCCTTAGGAGGTAGACTAGGCGGACAGAATAGCTTTACGAGCACTACCTGGGCACATAGGTCGCTGGACATAGGTAAATTGCATAGAAACTATCTTTAGTGACATAACAAACTAATCTATGTTCGGATAACTGGAAACAGTGGGGTCATCAGTACTACTAATCACCATCTCCCAAGGATTCCTCAGCCCTCTGGATAAGTTGCGTTGGGATTCGATCCTCCGTGCCGCAATAACCTCTGCTCAGTCATTCCAAACTGACGCGGGAACAAGACCCGATTTCCCTCCCAACTTCCTCCTCCCGTCTCCATTGATGTGTAAGAACAACTTGATGCGTGGTGCAACCTTGACGCGGGTGATCATGTTGTTGTTCGCGATTCGGTCTTCAGTCGCCGTTTCCGAACGGGCTAGACAGACCTCGGACTTGCAACCCCTCGCGAAACTTTGGCAAGCGTCGACCGCCATCCCGTCACAGACACCGGGCGTCGATGCGGCAGGACGCCCTGATCTCTCCATAGTTGCGTACTATTGTACATTCGGCGGGCCGCTCTGCTCCGAAATTGGTCGCTTTTCCCCGTCCCGGCCCGTCCTGTGTCGCTCGTCTCCATCCTCGGGTAGTTTTCACGAGGGTACTTTTTTCTCTTCCGTGTGTCTGTTGTTATCGCTCCAAAATCAAAAGGGTAGAAACACAGCATGCCAAGGGTCTCGTCGTGTCCCGCCACCGCTCTCTTCATGTCCTCCCGTTTAGGTTGGAGCCGGCACTGTTGTTGGGCCACGACGAACTTCCTTGTGACATGTACTGGTTCTGGTCGTCGTCTAGCTGGTCAAAAGAGTGCCAATCGCGGGCCCCGCTGACATCAAACGACATGCCTTGCGTCGCCCTGTCACCTCCGATGCCTGATTCGGTGTGCACGTGTCGTGGAGACTGAGAGGGGTACGCTTCGTGAGATGACATGTCGGGAACCCGGTGCTGTGTATACAACATCGGGTTCAAGTAATTGTTGTTCATGGACCTCGTAGGATCGGGGACAGCTGGGTGGCTGCCTGCGAGGCTCATTTCGGGGCCCGTTGTGGGTTCATAAACGGCGGAATGGCGTCGAGGGTGGTGCTGATGCTCCAGGGGCATGGTGCGAGACAAGTCGGAGCCGAGACTAGCGCTCGAAGCGTATCGCGTAGGTCGCCCCAGGTTTTCATAGGAGTAGCTGTGGTGTTGTGGGGCAGGAAAGCCGACGCTGCCAACGGCACCGGGTACACTATTGATGTACGAAGATGGCATATACGATGGCGGCGCAAACTGCGTGCCTCCCATACCAGCCATGTGGTGTAGGGTCGGCACCGACATGGCCCGCATACCCCCCTGATGGTGACCGTTGAGGGGGTAGCTGTGGGCGTACAGACCGCCGGGAGCGACGCGTTGCTGGTCGTCCATTTCTACCTCGTCTATTGGGGCGCGGAAATTTTGTGACATGATGAGCTCGCCGCGGGGGATGATGGTCGACAGCTGATTGTCTTTCGAAGGTGTCAGGAGCTTGCCTTCTGTGACATCCTCCACATTGTAATACGAGACCAAGTGATGGGGAACACCCTGGTAGGTAACGCTGATTGTCTTTTTAACAAGACCATTTTCCTTGAACGGGTACGAGTCGACCAGAGAGCCGATCAAGGCGCGCTCTTGATCCTTGTTCCCAGACGAAGCGTCGCCCATGCCACTCACGTTGGAAGTAGCGGGATTCACGTTCGGTTGCCGCGCGGCGACATCGTTGGGCTTGGTGACACCGGTAGGCTTCTTGGTGCGTTTCATCGCGCGTTTTTTCTCGCCAGGTGGGAAGGGGCGGTCGAGCTCTCGGTAGATGAGGAAGTTGCCAAGAATGCGACTCGGACTCCAGGCGACGCCATCTGTCCAACGTTTGATGCCGGAGGAGTGCTCCTCGTAGATGAAAACATGACCACTTTTGATCAACTCCTGTCTTTCCCTGTCGTGAGGCCGTCTAGGGACGTGGCTCAAAGCTCCGCTTAGACAAGCTTCGAACAACACGAGGGCATCGAGCGTCGACGCGACGTGGCCGATGAAGGTTGGCTGTAGTGGAACGTTGGAATTTGACATTTTGGTCTCCGTTTGCGTTCGAGTCTAAACCGTGTGTGAGCTAAGACTCCAACCTTGAGACAAAGACAGTGTCGGTAGAGTTGCGCCACTTACGGGCCGCGTCGGCGATTTGCGACGTAGAAGTCAAGACGAACGAGGATGACGAGTCAATTTGACGGGCTGTTTTCTTGATGCAGACGGCCCTGTTGTTCAAATCAAGCACACACACCGTCTCGATGATGATGTGGCCGTCGAGGGCAACAAAGAAGCCGTGGATGTGGTGAACGCGGAGCTGGGGTTGAGTCGGAGAGGTGTCAAGATGGAGTAGAGTTCAAGTAAGAAAGATTTCTCTAAAGGAGAAGGGAGGGGGGAAGTTATGAGGAGGCACTTGATGGGTTAGGTGAGGGAGCTGTGTGGAGTGTGGAGTGTGGAGTTCGACAGTCGGGTTTCAGTTCCGGTGCGCAATGTGTGGCATCCGGGTTGCGTTGCGGCGCTGCGATGTGGTACGATATCACCTTCCCCCCGTGCAGTGTTGCAGTTCCCTCCGTTGGGGAGGGGAGTCTAAGTGAACAGGTGGGGAGAAGAACGAGAGAAGTGGGAAGGCGAAAGGCTTCGGTTGTAGCGACCTACTCAACAGCCCACCGGACGTTTCTCTGGCAGACGTGTGGAGGACAGAGCGGTTCGTAGCCACGGTGGAGCTTCTTCCTTATCCTCTGGGGGTAAACTCGACTAGGGAAACACGAGCACCTTGAGAGGGGCGCGTGTCTGATAGAGAAGAACTGGGACTGGCTGACTGGTGGCGCGACTCGCGTGGGCTAAAGACCAAATACGGATGGAGGCCTGCAAAATTCAGTGTCGTAAGGTTTGTGCGAGGCACAAGACAGGCGGCGACGTTGCGATACCGGCTTTCGGACAGACTCCTTACTGGATAGATTGCTGACGCCTTGTGTCGCGATTGTTGAAGATATCAAAAAGGACTCGTCGTATACTTTCGTGCGTGGGGCGGAAGTCTGAGGCTGAAAGATGACGCAAGGCGAAGGAAGACCTTGATAACCCGCAGCGCCCAGTGACTCGACAGAGCTGTTCGTGTGTGGATGGATAACGATGGGTTTGAGAAAGGAGAGTCAAAATAAAATGAGCCGTCCCTGTTTTGGAAGCAAAGCGGCCAGCCCGTGACAATGAATTCGCAGCTCAACACAAGTGTCGACAATGCGATTGTTGAAAGTTGTGGGTTTGGCCCAGCGGAGGCTAAGACTTCTTCTTCCTAAGGACCGGACCAGTCGAAGGAAAGAGAGAGGGGGAAAAAAAAAAAAGGGGGGGGGGGGTTAAAGGTTGACTTCGGCCTTAATACCCCTAAAGCGAGAGAGAAAGAAAGAGGGAGAGAAGGGGAGAGAGTGACAGAGAGGGGGGGGGGATTAGAAAAAAAAATTAGAAGAGGTGCTGGGAAGGCGTATGTAACCAGCTGGAAGGACCTCTGAGTTTTTGACTCTGAACCAAGTGGTTGGGCCTCGAGTTCCCAGGCCGTTAGCTTCGGAAACTGGGGTGTGAGGTGTTAAGTCAGAGGAAGAGAGGGAGCTGCGGAACTGGTGGACTTATATGACTGTCGACGTCCGACAGAGCTGGTATTTGATGGTGGGTTGTTTCTCTTTTGTGTCGGTAGTCCTAGCTTGCAAGATGGGACCAACGGGTTGGTGGTTGAGGGAGGTGGAACACTGGATGATTTTGTAAAGAGAAAGACGGTACGGTCCAAAGGCAAGTGTCGAGGCGAGGTGAGGCGCCTGAGCAAGGTCGAGAAATACTGTGGTGGGTGGTGGAAACAACAACGACGAGGATGGGTACTCGGGAGCAGGTCAAGAACAAGTGCAGGTCTTGGCAGGACAGGGCAGGGCAGAACAAATCGGGCTCCAGGCGGGATGCCGACGTGGAGTGGAGAGGACTTGCACAGGACTGGATAGCCTGCTATGTACATTACGTGGTACTCAGGCCAAGTACTTCGCCGTGGGTGAATCCACACGGTCAGGGTCAGGGTCACAGCAAGGGTCACGGCCACGGCCACGGTTGTAACAGAGGCTACATCCCTCCATTACAACGGTCTGGCAAAGTGCCGCGGTCGAGAGGGGGACAGCTGTTTGAGCCCAAGCCAGGGTAGCTGATGGAGCTCTGGCTACCTTGCGCATCTACAAGTACGTAGTGCGGTATGTCGAGGGCCGAGGAAGACGGGGCGGACGACGAGGCATGGACAGTGGCAGCGGCATTAAAGCAGGGGACCGAAGAAGTTAGGTGTAGGGGAAAGGCATGCTTATCTAAGTACTTGTACATAGCCGCGGCGGCGGCAACAGCAGTGAAATACATCATCATCAGACAGAACGTGGGGAGCTGTGTAAACGTCAGGCAAGACAAGGAAGGCCTGAGCTACGGACTGAACTGGGCTGGACAAGGCGGGTGAAGGGGTGGGGGGACGCCGACGGCGACGGCGATGAGCGATGCTGCTGGGACATTCAGCTAGGCCCTAAATGAACGCCTCGTCAACAGCGAGCACTTCTGATACTATTCTTTTATGTTCCTTACCTTGTGATACACTTGCAGTATGAGGCAGGGACCGCATATATGCCGTAGTGGTATGTGCATCACCACGTCTCTGTGTGTGCACATTTCGGAAGACTTGGTCTTTGTGCAAAGAACTCCTACATATACTAAAGTACTGTGAGGTAGCTGGGTAGAGGAGGCCATGTACCGTAGAGAGACATGGAGACAAGACATTAAGACAGAATTGCTGCATACAAGTACCGTAAAAAGGGAAGGGAGGGTTTGCAGTGAGGGGGTGTGTGCCTATTATTGTAGACACACGGGAGTCATAGCTAAGAGCTAGTACTATGACTATGGAGTAGACTATCTAGGGTGTGTATTTAAATGTAAATATACTAGAGAGAGGATTAGAGAGTAAGTACTGTAGTTGCTGTACTTTATTAAAGTTTCTATTGAAGTACTTATGAGATGTTATTCTAACTATTTTTATTAGAATACTACAGCTTGAAGTAATATATATTTTATAGGAGTAATTAGCTAGTGATATTTATAGTAATAGAGAAGTATAGTACTTTTAGTTTTAATTTGTGTTTATTACTAGCTATAGATTAGAAATTATTTAATAAAAGAAAAGAAAATTGTTAGTTAATCTGGAGGGTAATATACACTATATATGATCTTACTATATAAGTATAAACTAGTATTCTGGTTATTTGTTGTTATTATTACTATATTATATAGTATAGGGCTATGTATATAGAAATAGGGCCTATATAGCTTATATAGCTATATAGCTAGTATAGCTATATAATATATATAGGCCTTATAGGCTAACTATTTACCTAATAGCACTATAGTATAACGGATATTATAATAGATAAACTAATACTAGCAACTTTTTATTTATATTATAGTAATATCGTCTAATTATAAAAAAGCCTGAATAGCGAGCTATAAAATACTATCTTTTTTAATAGCTTTTTTTTATTATTAAACTTATTACCTATCTATCTTTCTATATAATTATAATAGTTATAATAATTATTTAGATCTCTTTAAATAGATATTAGAGATTCAAAAGGTATAAAGTATTATTTAAATTTAGAAGTTTTATAGTTATATAGCTATAAGAGTATTATTTTAAGAAAGTAGTAGTACTATATACCTTCTAGTAGTCTCTAGAATTATTATTTAAAATTAAGAAGAAGGTATTATTTACTTTTATAAAACTTTAAAAGCTATAGGAAAAAGTAGTTATTATATTACCTTATAGAGCCTTAAGGATTATAAGAGAAAGTAATTATTATTTAAACTATATAAAGTCTTAAGAAGTTATATTATAGTTTTTATAATATAGCTTTTAGATATATTTTTACTTATTCTAACTTAGGTAAAAGCTCTTAATATAATATTTCTATTTAAGTCTCACTTAAGTATTTATAAAATCCTAGTATACTTTTTAAAAACTTGGGGTATTTATAAAATACTAGAGATATTATAAACTCTAGTAATTAGAAAACAATTATAAAACTTAAGAAGGTTATTATATTTACTAAATACGTTTTAATAAGTAGTAATTTAAAATATAAATTTAGAAAACTTTTTAAAAATACTATAAGGAGTTTATTTTAATTTAACTAGAATTCAAGCTTTTAATATAATATTTCTACTTAAGTTTTATAAAAATCTTTTAAAATATTAGTATACTTATTAAAAGTCTAGCTAGAATACTAAAATAAGAAGATTTAAAATATCTAAGTAGAATAATCTTATAATTTTTTACTTATAGGCTATAAGTATAAGTTATAAATATTTCTTCTACTAGATATTTCTTACTAATTTATAGTATAATAGTAATAGATAAGTTAACTACTGATTAATATTAGTTAATCTAGAGGGTAATATATACTATATATATTCTTACTATATAGATATAAACTAGTATTCCAGTTATTTATTATTATTCTATTTATATTATATAACATATAGCACTATATAAAACTCTAGATTTATGATATAGTAATTACTTATTAATTACTATATATTTAGCTATAGCTAATACTAAATACTTAGTACTTATTACTAGTAAGGCGCAAAAGGCATACTGTTATATATATAATAATATATATAGTTATTACATACTTTATAGTATAGCGTAGCTAATAGATCGTCTATTTATAATATAGTAGCCTTAGTATTATAGTATTATACTTATTGGTTTATCTAGAAGGTAATATATACTATATATAATCTTATTATATAAGTCTAAATTAGTGTTCTAGTTATTTATTATTATTCTTGTTATATTATATAGCATATAGTACTATATAAAACTCTAGATCTATAGTATAGTAATTACTTACTAATTATGATATATTTAGCTACAGCTAGCGCTAGGTG
>QAPG01000455.1:0-21022 GCA_004366825.1 Colletotrichum spinosum
TATATAAGAAGTTAAAACTTATAATCTAAAGCTTTAGAAATAACAATAAATTTAAAATATTAATATAATTATTAATAATTTAATATAATAGCTAATAGTTAATTTTAACTATAGCTTTAACTTTTTTCTAGTATAATAGTATAATAATATAGCTTTATAATATTATATAAACTTATACTTAAGCTAGAATAAAGCTTATAAGGTATATTATAACTAAATTACTCTTATACCTCAAGGATTAATACTTTTTAGGTTTTATTATAATTATTATTAAACTACTATATAGTCATATTAAACCTAGTATTTATTAATAGGTAACCTATTATAAATACTATAAAGAGTAGTTATAAATAGAGATATTAATATATAACTTATACTTCTTTATCTTATGTTTTGAAAATAATATGTTTAGCCTTATAAGTATACAAACTAATAATACCTTTAGCTTCTTAAATACTGCCTTCTCATACTATAAAGATAAAAAACTCTAAAAAGCCTTATTTAAAGTAAAACTTAAAATAGTTTTCTTAAAAGTAGTACTACTAGTATTTAATAGAAGTATCCTATCCTTTAATAATAATACCTTCTACTTATACTAAAAGTACTAAAAGTTAAGGCTTATTCTTATTAATATATATATAACGCTTAAAATATTTAAAAAAGCATATATTTAATAATACGTATATAGGGTATACCTCATTTTGATATACTAACTTAAGGTATTATTTAACTTCTTCTATGTAGTATAAAAGTAATAACCCTTAAGTAATAATACTACTATATTTAATAAATACCTTAAGTAGTAAATTAAATACTTCGACTATAATTTCAATTTTATACTACTCAACTTCTTTAAAGTATACCTCTATACTTTTATAAACAGTTTATTTACTAATAATACTAACTTCTTATTTTAACTAGGATTTATGATAATCTTAAATTAAGAGATTACTACTAGTAATAGCTAATTTGACCTTTATAATAATTTTATATATTATTCTTCTATAAAAAGTAAAAGAGTTATTAGGAGTATACTTACTTTAGAGATTTATACTATAGTAGTTAGTATAAACTTTACTTATACTTTTACTATATTACTTAAGAAGATCCTCTAATATTAAAAAGTTGTTAAAATCCTAATTATTATATATACTAACTTATACTCACTTTATGAAGACTTTATGAAATTTAGTATTACTAAAGAAAAATACCTTATAATTAACATTATAATATTAAGGTAGTTATATAAATATTATAAATTTCACGAAATATAGTAAATTAATAGAAGTAACAATATTACTAATACTTTTATAAAAAGTATACCGAACTATACCTTTAAGCGATTTATTAATTCGAACTATATAATTATTCGAATAGAAAGATAGGTAACTTAAATAGAATAGATAAATAAATATTTAAGTATTATTAAGGCAAAAGGTATAGATTACTAAAAGTACTATGTTTTATATAAATAGATAAATACTAAGGTATATAGTAAAAAGAAAAGGTTACTAGTATTAGTTATATTATATTATAAGATATATAGTAATTATACGTATTGCTATATATATAGTAGTATACTTTCTATACCTTATTAATAATAGGTACTAAGTACCTAGTACTAGCTATAGCTATACGTATAGTAATTAGTAAGTAATTACTATACTATAGATCTAGAGTTTTATATAATACTATATACTATATAATATAATAATAATAATAACGAATAATTAGAACACCAGTTTGTATCTATATAGTAAGATTACGTATAGTGTACGTTACCCTCCGGATTAACTAATATATATATAATAGAACTCTATATAAATCTATAAATCTCAGGATGTTTTAGAAATTTAAAAATAAAATAAAGCTTAATATTAATAATATTAAAATATGGAGTAATTTCTATTATTATAAGAATAAGGATCTTAATATTAAGAAATTAGATATAAGAATTTATATAAAAGCTACTATAGCTTATAGAAATAACACTTATAAAACTTAAGACTTTAATAAGAGAGAATTATATAGTTTCAAAATATAAAAGTATTAGAAAATACTTTTTATACTTTAGAAAAAGAGTTACTTTTATTTATTAAAATAAAAGAGAACTTTAATAATTATAGGTCTAATTAGACTCATAATAATCTTATCTTATATTTTAATAAATCTATTTCTAATATAAATTCAAAAAATAATAGTAATAGTAATAACTTTTGAATGAATCTAACTATTAAAGTTTCAAAACTAATTAAAATGATTCTAAAAGAAGATTTAAGTATTAATAAAAAAGGAATATTGGAATTGAATATAAAATATAATAATAATGATTAGGAAAAATCCAACCTATATATTGATTTACCTATCACATCAGACAAAATTAAAAAAGACTATAAAGCCTTATAAATAAAGCCCCCGTTTTACTATTACAGACTATTCCAATTTAAATAGCTATATAAAAGTATATAAAAATACTAATAAAGATAATTGAACTTCTTATATTTTATTAGTAACTACACTAGAAGAACCTACTTCTTTTATCAAAGTATTTGTACCTCTTAAATATAGAAATCCAACTCTGATTATAATGAAAGAAATAGAATAAACATAATTTATAAATAATTAGAACATAATACTTCTATTTACTATCAATATTCAAAATAATAGATACATTTATAAGTTAAAAGTAAGTAATATAACTAAAGAACCTAGATATGAAACTCAATAGGTAGCTTAGAGGTATTATTAATATTGAGATATTAACTATTTAGAAACTTTTAATACCACCTATAGGCCTAAGAATTAGAAATATATAATACTTCTTTCTATTTATCCAGAATAAACTTTAAGACAATATAATATTACTATAGTATTCATTTATATTAGTATTAATAAACCTATATATATCTATCTACCAACTGGAGTTTATTTTATTACAAGGAGGAATTCTTTGATATTCAAGGTAAATATAAATATTAATATTTATAAAGATAATGGAAACTATACTTTAATTTGTTGATTGAATAAAGCATGATTTAAGCTCAAATAAAATCCTTAACTTCAATATAATTATCTGAAAAATATTCTTTATTTAATAAAGTTTACTATTTCTCCTTTGAGAGTTTTATATGTTTAGCCCTCTTACTTAGTAGGTAGCTATATATAATACCTAGTAAATAATCTCTATAATAGGAAAGTACCTAGTCATATACTACAGCTGATATATATTTCTATAGATAGATATAGGTAAAAGGACCTAGTAGTATAACTATTAGTTTAGATTTAACTTTAATTTAGAAATATAGAGAGACCTAATAGGTAATAGAATAATAACTAGATATATAAACTTATTAATATAAGCCTTATAATAATTAGTAGTAGCTTGAAAGTATTCAACTTACTATAGTAATACTTATAATTTAACTTATACTAGCTAGAGATTAGCAATACTGCTAGTATATCCTAACAATACTAGCTATAAATATCAAGGGGTGTAATAGACTACTATAGACTAGCTGACTATTTTATAATAATACTATTAATTATAATAATAATAATAATAATAAGAAGAGCTACCCACTATTACTATACTCAACCTCTATAACCTTAACATAAATATTAATCTTATAAAAGTTATTAATAATCATAAGAATTATAATTGCTTTTATAAAAGCCTAGAGGGGTTAATTTTATTCAAAAGTAATTTTACTACTCTTTCTAACTTCTTTAAGATAGTTATAATTATATTTAACCTTGATATATTATTAGAAGACAAAACTATCAGTAGAGCTAAATAAAAATCAAAGTATTAAAGAAGAATCTAATACCTAAGAGTAGAATATTTAAAGATAATTCTAAATGCTTTAAATCTATCTTAGAAGTAGCCTATTAGATATCTAAAAAGGTATATATTTTGAAGTCTATTATAGAGGTTATTATCGGCTAATAGTAGAGAAGGTATAACTCAAAATTATATATATCATATAATATTTAAAACCTTAAAGTAACTATAACTATAACTATTAGCATAAGGTAGATTAAAGCATAAGTTCTAACTAGCGGCTAAGTATTCTCTATATAAAGCTAAAGACTTATTATTTCTCCTTATAATAAAATAGCTTTTATTTTAGATATGAAAAGCCTATAGATTTATTTTAATTTACTATATAAATAATATATTACTAGCTATTAATAATTAAAAAGTAGCTGATCATATATATAATTCTTTAAAATAGAAAATAAAGATTTAAAACTTAAGAGAACTTTCTATTTTTCTTAGTTACAATTTATCTATGAATTGAAAGGAGAAAATGATCACGATTGATTAAAATAAATATACTAAGAAAATTATTAAAAGTATAAAACAGAAACTATTTATGAATTTAAAATTCTAATAGAAGATAATTTCAAATTACTTCCAAATAAAGAGAAAGCTTTAAAATCTGATATTTTGAAATGTTAGTAAGACATAGGAGCTCTATTATAGTTAATTCTAAAGTTAAGGCTTGATATTACTCTTATAATAATAGCCTATTCTCAATTTACCTATAATTCAGATAAAATCATTTTTGAATCTTAAACTATACATAGGGCTATTTAAATAATAATAAAGAATATAAATCTACCTATAACTATAAAGATATATTTTCTACTACGAATATTATAAAATATACAAATTTTAAATTTCATAAAAAAGCAAAACATATAGATATAAAATATCACTTTCTAAGAGCTTTTATTAGAGATGAAAATATCTTCATATATCATATAAATACAGAAGATAATATAGCTAATATTCTAACTAAGCCTTTATGCTTAGTGAAATCTAAGCAAATTCTATCTAAACTTTAAAAGAAGATATCTTAAAAATCTTTCTTTTTTTACTTTCTATAGGTTTTAAATTTTATAACTTTATATACTTTTTCTCTTTTTACTTCGAATAAGGTTTTATGAGTTCTTATATAAATAAGCTGTATATTAGTAAAATATATCTTATAAAGGAATATCAAATTGATTCTAATATATAAAGATCTTCTATTTCTATTATTCTAATAGAAGTAATAAGAGGTTCTATAATATTTCTATATAAATAAATCGTATATAAATTACTCTATAAATATGTATTTATTTTACCTTTTTACCCTCAGTAATTCTTCAGTATATAAAGTAAAAGTATAGAGGTTCATTCTATTGTAAAATATTAGAAGTAGTTTAAGCTATATGTATTGTAATTATAGCAGTTAATATACTATAGCTATAGTAGTTAATATGCTATAGCTATACTATAATATATACTATACTTTAGTCTATATACTATAGTTATAATAGCCTATATATTATACTAAACTATATATATTATAATTATAACGCCTTATATATTACAGTTATAGTAACCTTTATACTATAACTATCGTTAGAATTCTAATAATATAGCTAGAATTCCAAGTTAAACCCTCTATATGAGAATTCCAATATCTCTATAAATAATAGTTAGAAAGAATTAATTATACTATCAATTAAATTACTATTTCCCCTTCTACTTAATTATTATTATTATAAATAGTTTGAATCAGCCTTTATATTAAGAAAACTAGTTTTATTATATTACGTTCCTCTTGATTCTATAGTTATCTAAAGTAATAATCTAAGTATTAATTTACCTACCTATGTATTTATTCTAATAATTATGAGCTAGTATTCATATAAATACTTTATGAGATAAAACTTATAATTAAAATTATATATAGGGTAAAAAGTTTAGATATCATTCTAGGAAAGAGTAAAAGTAATTAAATAACTTTAATACTCTTATTATAAGCTCAACTTTACTTACTTCTCAGCTCAGATTTCATATTATCAATATAGAAATTCTCTTCTACTATCTTAACCTAATTTGTAATTTCTATATAGGTATGATAAAACTTGGTTCTTTTCTATTAATAGTTAATCTTCATTTATTAGATATAGCTAATATATATATATATATATAGATATTTATAGTATAGGTTTATAGCTTTTAAAATCCCTATAATTCTATTATTATAAAACCTTGAAATATCTAATACCTAGTATTATAGTAAGATAGTAATATTAGAATATTTTCTAGTTAATACCCAGTCTCTAAGCCTTCCGCTTAGTATGGTCACATATAAGATAACCAGATACTTATTCTTTGAATATCTATTAACTATTTATTAATTATAGCTTTTAAGATAGGTGTATTGAAACTCTATCTAATAAACTAATAGGTTTTATTATAGGTATAATAAACGAATATTACTATATTTTTAATATATATCTTTAATAATAAATAACTATTTAAATCTTAAGGTATCATTAATAATAAATAACTATTTAAATCTTAAGGTATCTTTAATTGTATTATAAAAAATAAGAAACAGTCA
Organism: Colletotrichum spinosum; assembly: GCA_004366825.1. NCBI lineage: Eukaryota > Fungi > Ascomycota > Sordariomycetes > Glomerellales > Glomerellaceae > Colletotrichum > Colletotrichum spinosum. The sequence goes on from QAPG01000455.1 coordinate 6,405, forward strand.
AAAATTAGGAAATACTAAATCTTTATAAATATTCTAATATATTCTACATCCAAGATATTCAAAAAGATTATTAACTATATAACTTCAAATGTAAGTTTTAGCTATATATCTTCAACTTTAGCTTCAATGAAATTCCATTTAATTATTACTACGAAAGATCCTACTGTTATAAAGTTAAATATTAGAATTATAGGTATAATTATCTATAATTATAAGTAATTTGATTACTATTTTAATCCGTTATAAGCTAGTATTAGTATTGATATAATTATTAGGTAAAGTGTAGAGTGAAACCTATGTATAAAGTAAAGAGCTTACAAACTAATCTAAGTACAGAATGAAAGTAACTAAATAAAGTAGTAAAGTCTTTATAATCTTTATATAAACTATTTGAAATATAGAGTATAGTGTATTATTTAAATAATTAACTTTATTATAAGAAAGATTATTTAGTTACTTTTACTTAATACTTAATACAATATTTAAGCTCTTTACTTCATATAAACATTTAGCCATAAGTATTATTTAATAATAGTGTTAATGCTAATACTAGCTCATAATTAGTTAAAACAGTAATAGAATTACCTATCATTATAGATAATTATATCTCTAATTCTAACATCTAACTCTATAATAATAGAAAAGCTTATGATAATAATCTATATTGAAAGAGTATTACTAAGGCTAGGATCTAATGTATATAGCTAGTAGTTATTATTGAAGTTACCTAATTGATAATCCTTTTAAATCTCTTAAACATAGAATAAAAAGTATACTTATAGAAACTAGGTATTCTATAGTCTATTATTTCTTTTATTTCCTAAAATGGAATTAAAATTGCTTTGAAGTTTATATAGTTATTTATAATTGAAAATACGTATAATAAGTATAGTAATATTTATTTATCATGCTTATAATAAAAACCAATAGGTTATTAGATTAAGTTTCAATATACCTATATAGCTATTCGTAATTAAAGATAAATATTATAAGTATAACAGTATTTACCTATAACTATTATAATTATACCTGATTATTAATTAGCTTACGTATCAATAAAACTATTCCAAAAACATTTAATTGAAGAATAGGCTATAGATACTTCAAAGCTAATCATCTACCTGATCTATAAACTACTATATTAAGTTAATAACTTCAGAGGTTAAATATAAATTCAGATAATATCTTAATATTGATAGGTTATTATAATTCTAATTATTAGGGGTCTTAAAATATTATAGTATAATAATAATAATGATTCTAAAGGCTATTTAGTTATATTAGAAATATCTATATCTATGTGAGTATTACTTATATCTTATTTATACTTAATTAATTTATTAAGATTTCTTAACAATAAGAATAGATTAAGCCCTATTATAATTATATAGAGATTACAAATTAGCTTATATTTATAGTAGAGAATTGCTTTATTAGTAATATGAAGTCTTGCTTTAGGAATACATAAGGTTTGGTTAATAGAGATGTTAGGGTTATAGATATTAAGATCATAACGAATATTAGAATAAAGTACCTACAGTTAGTAGTTTTTAAGTATCTTAAAGGATTGAAATTATATATAGCTATAAAGATATAAGAATATAAGAATATAAAAGCATTAGAGTATAAAGTTATTATAGATAGAGTTGTTAGTCATTTATTTCTAAAAGGGTTAATATCGAGTAAGTATACTAGTTATAACTATAAGAAATTTATTTTGAAATTAATTAGAAGCTAGTTATAATAAGTAATAGGGAAGTAGGAAGGCTAAAGTTATATTTGAAGGAGTAATATATTATTAGGAGTAATATACTTAAGATATAGAGTTTATATTAATCAATCTTTAGATGTTAATACTATTTCTAAACTTCTTATTTAATTTAAATTACTTAAGGTAAAACTTTATATAGTATATTTAGTACTATTTAATTACAAACGATAATTACTAGATTTTATTTCTTGATTATATATAATTACTAAGTGTTTTACAATGTTCAAAGGTTGCTAGGTTAAAATATATATGATAATAATTTTATATATCTTAAATATTCCCGCTTGACGTAGTAGTTTGACGTCTAGCTAGCCTTTACTATTTTACGGCAAATGTAGTAGGTTTAAGTCCTATAGCAAGTAACTATAACTAGCGTTCCTACTAGTTGTATAAACTATATAGTAACTACTACTAGCTATTAGCCCTTATTATTAGCTATAAAATAACTAGTAACTATTAATAGCTAGTAATAAGTACTACTAGCTAGCTAGTATTAATATTACTTAATTATAGTTTTTGATAGAACAATTATAATAGATAAGCTTATATTTTCCCTATTTATTATATATTATATTTTACTTACTTTATTATTACTACTTAAAGTTTCTTCTATTTTAATAATTCCTCAACTCTAGTATTATCTATAGAATATATAGTGTAAGAGCTGACTATTAGGTATAGCTTCCTTTAAAAAGTCCCAAGAAGTATATAACCTTAAATAGATTAAAAATCTTTAATACAACTAAGAATTACTAATATATAAATACTACTTATATAGATATAGATATTTCTAATGTAGTTTAAGAACTTTTAAAATTCCTATAAGTATACTATAGTAATATTTTAATCTATCTAATAATTGGTATTATAATAATATATTAATATTAAAATATGATTTAATTGATATAAGAGGGGCCGACAGCTCGCTTTCTATTATAACTATTAGTAGATATATTACCTCCTAAAGTATAACTTTAGCCTTCTTATCCCCCTACTAATTACTATAGCTAGCCTCTAGTTAAGCTAGAACTAAACCCCTTATAGCTATAGCAGCTAGTATGCTTATTTTATAATAATTTCTTTAATAATAAATAACGGATAACTCCTTCTGTAACAACCTTATACCCTCGCGCCCTCACAGCTACATACAATTGAAATATAGGTAGCCGTATAGATTTTAAGGAGATTTTAATCCTATTGTAAAATATATAGAAGAATAATAGGTTATAAAATGCCTAGTTCTTATAGGTATTTTGCTTTATCCTATTTTTAAGAAGTTTAAAAAGGTTCTTAACCTTATAACCTTAGTAGTTACTTTTAGCTATATATATTCAGCTTTAATTTTAATAAAACTCTCCCTAATTATTACTATAAAGTCTTCTATTACTATAGGGTTAAATATTAGGACTAGAAGTATAATTATCTATAATAATGAATAATGCTATTACTATTTAAATTAGTTATAAGTTAATATTAGTATAAATATTATTATTAGGTAAGGTTTATAGTTAAATCTATATATAAGGTGAAGAGCTTAAATATTATTTTAAGTATAGAGTAAAAGTAACCAAATGATTTAATTAAAATATAGGTATTAAAATTTGTAATTTAATATAATAACTTATAACATAGTTAGATAATTAGTTTTTAAATATCTATAAGCTATCTATTTAGTATTATTAGAGGCTAGCTATAAGAAATACTTTGATAGTATCTTAATAGTATTTTAATAAATTTAAAGAATTTATACTTAAAGTGAAACCTCTTTACTAAACTATAGAAGTAGTAGTTATATAGAGTCCTAATAGTAATATCTTATATAAGCCCTAAGGCTTAAATTTGTAATGTGTTTTTTACTATTATTCTACTTTATTATTTTAGTAATAGTTAGTATTAATAGCTTTAATAATTTACTAGTAACTTCTAATCTCTTAAGTAAGTTTAATTAATTAGAAAAATCTATTTAACATCCCTTTCTCTAAATACTATCAATATTAGATAGTCTTATCAATAAGCAAATTTAAATATTATTAATATTAGATAGTTTTATTAATAAGAAAGTTTGTATTATATTTATTGGGAATAGTCTTATATTATACTCCTCCTTCTATTAATTTATAAGAAGTCTCTTTCTTCTTTTTTTTATATAGCTTTATCTTTCTTTTTTTAGAATTATATAATCTTCTATATTATATTTACTATAATATTACTATTTTACTACTTATCTACTTATACCTTTCTGGTTTATATTGTTTTTATTATTATATCTACTACTATTACTACAAATTCTCAACCTCTTAATAATAATTCCTCTTACTATTGTAATCTTTCTAAGCCTATTATTTATATTTATAATAGCTTTATGATTAAAAGCAACTCTAAGAATAAAGAGAATTAGCTTCCTCATATAGTTATTTCTATCTATTTTGATTATTATCCTAAGTGTAATAAGAGTAGGTTCTTTTAAACCTATATATTAAATTATAATTCATCTTCTTATAAATATCCAACGTAAAAGAGTAAGTATAAATAGGATTCTTATCTTCTTACTATTAATCTTGACTTATATACTATAAGTTACTAAATTAATTACCTAATTATATATAATAAATATATTATTATTCTTATACTTCTTACTACTAATAAGAAAGATATAAATAAAAGCTATTATATTTCTATTTTTTATTAGAGTTTTCTATTATCATTTAGTATTATAACAATTACTTTTATTATACTTAGTAAGTACTTTTAACTTATATTATTATTATACCTATTATTCTTTCTTTATATATTAAAGGTATTCTGATATTTACCCCTATTTCTTGTTTTAAGTAGATTCCTACTAATTTTAATAATATTATATAGATAATCATAAGTTCTTCTCCGTCTTTTCTCTCACTTCTATGATACTAACTTTCTACATTAAGGCATTATAATATATTCTAATAATTATATTATATTCTACTAATACTATAAATATATTTTAAGTTTTATCAATACTAGTTTATCTATCTGTTATTATTATAATATTACTAGCTCTTGTTAATATTAATAATAATCTAGTCTTAAATTAATACTACTTATTATTATCTTCAAGAATAAGAAAGAAGAAGAGTATTAGAAGTATAAGGGAAAGTAGGATAATATCAACCTTTCTATCTAATTTATTTATCTAATATTTAAAGAGTGAGTTTTATAGTAATTTAAATATATCTCCTAGGCGGTATTATGTTTTCTCATTTGTAGTTAATATAGTTTGTCTTTATTTATAAATAATGTTAAATTATTACTCTTCGTAATATTTCTATATTATAATTTGAATTATAATATATTTTCATTATTGATAAGACTTTCCTAGAACTCTTATATTAAAGTATTCTAATTGTTCTATTTAATTAGTATATTATAATTATACTTTTACTTCAAAGTATGTTTTATTATTAGTATCTTTTTAACTTTATATTCTTCTTAAGTCTTACTATTTTCTTTAATAGAGATACAAATAGGATGAGCATAAGTATTTATATATTATTAGAATACAAATAGATTATTTTATCTTCCTTAATAAAATTAACATAAACTATTAAGTAGATCTTTATAAGAATACTTAATATAACATTTAGTAGATTTAATATATTTAATAATTGAACATTTAGACGCTACTTAGATGAATTTCTTATTTAGTTAATCTATTTTAATATAATATAGTAATAGTTATATTTTATTTCTAATTCAGAACTTCTTAGTTAGTTATTATATTCTATTAGTATCTATTCTATTAGATCACTATATATATATTATTACTATTTAAACTCTAATAATATTATTATTAATATGAGATAGGAATATTAAAATATATTCCAAATTAGAATAAGGATTCTATTTTACTATTCGATTGTACAGAATAAATAGAATATTGAATTTATTTCGAAGTTCTTTTAAATTAATTGTAAGAATTAAAGAATTCTTACTATTTAACATTAGTTAATCTATAGTAACATACATTAATTAGTCTAATTATAAGAAAGTAATATATATTTATAGGAATATTTAAATCTTAAGTATTGCCCTTTCTATCTTACTATTAATCAAAAAGTAGAATAATATTAATAATAATTACTATATTCATGTCAATTAATATAATATAATTTAAAAGATATTAATTTAATCTAAATTAAAGTTAGTAATAATTAATATAGAGAAGCTATGGAATTACTATTCGATATGCTAGAGCTTCTCTATATAAGCCTTAATAATCATAAAAATTATAACTTCTAACTAGATATATTTCAATAGCTGACTTATAATTATTATTAGGAACTTTAGATTTCTCTCTTTGATAAATATTAGCTTTAATATAAAATTAATAGAAATCTAGATTTAAAGCTTATTATGAATTAATAATAATTATAACAAGTCTTAGTAAAATATATCACTTTTGTATACATATTATATTTTTAAATAACTTATTTAATATCTTTTTATGTACGATCTTAATACTACTTTTATAAAAGTACTATAAATATTAAATTAATATCAAAATGATTCAAGACTAGAGATTTCCAGATTGTTTAGAAAATTATCATTATTCGTAGTTCATATTTAAGAATATAAATTTAATCTTAATGTAGTAAAATATCATTCCTCTTTTTAATATAATTAGGTATTTATATCTATAATGAACTTTCTAGTGGGAATACTTTTATTATTTAATAATTAGTTCTTGAGTCAATCCTATACATTAATAGCGGTATATTTATTTAATTCTATAGTATTAATAATATAGTATTTAAGAATATAATATATCCATCTAATAGTCTACTAATAATATATTAATAAATATCTTCTATATACATAATTCTCTCTTAGCTTCTTTCTATCTACATATTATAAATTAAAAGTATTAGAAACATCTACTTTTAACTTTAACGTTCATTTAAAAAGATTTTAAAGATTTGTAATAAAAGCTTTAATCTCTTGTATTATTTTAATTCTATTGAAAAAGACTATTAAAATATCTTATAAAGTAATTTGAATAATATTTCAAAATAAACTTAAATTCTAATAGGATTTCTATTTATACAACTTCTTATTTTGAAATAGGTTTAAAGCTTATAAAGTATTCTAAGATCTTATAGTTAGATAGAATAGTAAATAGTTCTATTTTACTTTATAATTCTATCAATTATACCTTTAGATATAATATAACTATTAGTAACGTTTTATTATAAATAGTATAATTCAACAAGACAGGGTAAGCTTAATAAAATAATACGTAATTAGTTATAATATATTATTTCTATCTTCTTACAAGAATCTAATGCTACTTTTAAGTAATTTGTTTTTACTACTATATTCTACTATAAATGGTATTAAGTGATAATTAGTTTCAAGACAAAAATAAGTTTAAGTATTCTAAATACTTATTAATATATAGTATTTTAATAAAATAATACTTCTCTTTATATTAATTATATAAAGAGCTTTATCAAACTAGAGAAATAGTTAATTAGATTATAATAGAAAGTTATAAAGTTAAGGAAGTTCTAAATACTATGGATATTTTTAAAGATGTCCTATCCTTATTTAATTTCAATATTTTTAAAGCTATAATAAATGACTCTTTGTATTTCAATAATGAAACCTAGATATTTAGTATATTATATAGACTATTTATATTCTTCTAGATCTAAGTATAAATTAACTGCTTATAATTATATAAAGATGTTTATAATTCTATTTTTATAATCACTGTTTAATCTATAATTATAGGTAAGAGTGTTATTTAAATAAACTATAATAAAGTTATTAAGAATTCTTAAAAGTGTAGTATTAATATAATATTAAGATATTATACATATATTTATTCATTTAAAAGGGGTAATACGCTATTCGAATAAGCTAAAGTATACTTAAAAGGTAGTTTTATATTTACTTATTTCTATACTATAAATCTTATAGAAAGCTATATAAATATTAACTTTTATAACTTATATTACTTTAGATAGTAAGTCTAATGTTTCTTTAATTCAGAATAAGGAGTAATAATTATAAGTATTAATAATATTGAAAATATAATAATTTACATAAAACTACTTCTTTCCCCTAAGCCTTTTATGAAGAAAGATAGGTATTCTAACTATAGATAAATTAGTTTAAATCTAATTCTTATCTTTTAGATTTATAATTCAATATTAGATTTTAAAGACGTATTCTCTTAATATATTATGAAGTAATCTTTATAATACATTTAATTTCATTCTATCTGAATTTCTTTTTAGATAAATACAATAATCAAGAGACTTCTAGTACAATAAGAGGCGAAAAGTTTTATTTCTATTAAATAGATTTGTAAAAAAGGTAGAAATAGTTAGTAATATAAATATGAGTTTTTCTAAAGTAACTAGTAATCTAGCTATTAGAACTATATTGACTTATATTAAATTAGTAACTAATTACTTATAATTTCCTTCTTCTGAACTAAATAATATTATACTTAGTAATTTAATAGGGGTTATAAATTCACTTATATATATGTCTTTTAATATATTACTAATAGCCTAACTAATTAGACTACTAGTTATACTTATTCTTATCTTATTCCTTCTAAAACTTGAAGTAGCTTTTTAAATTATAATTATAATTTCTTAAGGATAACTAAATATACTATGTTTAATTCCCGCTTAACGTAGTAGTTTAACGTCTAGCTAGCGTTTACTATTTTATAGTAAGAGTAGTAAGTTTGAATCTTACGGCAGGTAATTATAACTAATAGCTATATACTTTCTAGTTATATAAACTAAATATAGTAACTACTACTAGCTATTAATTCTTACTAGTAGCTATTAATAGCTAGTAACTACTAATAGCTAGTAATAAGTACTACTAGCTAGTTAGTATTAGTATTATATAACTAACTATAATCCTTAAAAGGTAACTATAATAGATATAGATATATAGATACCTTCTATTTATTAGCTATTATATTAACCAACAATATTTACTATTTACAGTTTCCTCTGTTTAAATAATTCCTTAGTACTAGTAATATCTATAGGGTTTATAGGGCAAGGGCCGACTACTAAGTATAGCTTCCTTTAAAAAGTCCCGAGAGTATATAACTTTAAATAGATTAAAGACTTTTAATATATATACTATTCTTAATATAATATAAAATGAAGCTTTAAATATTGATTTATTGAAATGAATATATATTCTAATTAACTTAGTAATATATATGTTTTAATTAGTATCTAAAATAGTATCTAAGTAGTATAATTATAATAATATAATTAATCTAAAATTTTATTATTTTATAAACTCTTTACTAACTAAAGTATACTAATTATTATTATGATTAATTTAAATAAAGATAATAGACTTATGATTTATTAATATAGAAATTAAAAAGATAATTTATTTATTCATTTCTATATATCTTTAGTTTTATCTGTTACTACAATATTATTATTAGTAGTTATACTAATCTACTTCTTAGAGAGTTTCTTTTAGAGAGGTAGGCTTTTTTCTTATCATTCATAATCTTTTTATCTCATTATAAAATCTAAATATAATATCAGAAGCTCTTAGTAGATAAGTAGAATATAACATATGTTGAACAGTAAGATAGCTTTTAATATGATAATATATATCAATATTAGCCTATATATAAGTTTAGATGACTATAAAGTCTACTTATTAGACTTTATATATATTTATAATAAGAGTTAACTAGGGCTTATTAATTATTACTATTTATTTACTTAACTCTTTACAGTAAGAAGGAGTAATATTATAATAACATTATATTAATATTGAAATAGCTTAGGCTGGCCTTATATATATTATTTATATATATTCATTCTAGTTATCTAATAAGTCTAATTGAGATAGGAGTTATAACTAATTTTAATTCTATAACTTTCTATCTAAAGTCTTATAGTTTATTATAATTGTAGGGTAATATTAAGTTATAATATAATACTTTATCTAATTAATATTATAATTAATAATAACTATTTAAGTTTGATAAGAGATAGTTAGTCAGGAATAGTTTAGTTAGATATTTTCTATTTAGAAGTACTTTCCTATTTATCCTATGGTTAAATTAAGTTTAATTAAGAATTTGATAAATACTTATTGAAATTCCTATTAGAAATAGTGTATCTTCTTAACAGGCTAAATATTATAACAGGGTTTCAAAGTATTTAGTAAGATATTAAAAGAATATATTGATATTCTTATTATTTTAAAATGTCTATTATGTATAAATATTACTAATCTATATCTAGACTTTAGGTCATAAGTTAATTCATATGAATTATTAGAAATCTTCTAATTTCCTAATAAAAATCTAATTAACTTCTAATTCATACTATATAATGATTTATTATATAAGAAGTAGAAAGTATGATTATTAAAAGAAATATTTATAAAGAGTAGTCTCTTCTTAATTTAAAGTGTTTATATTACCTATAAAGCTACTTTATAATCCTATTAGAAGTATATAAGAGTTCTTTTAGAGGAATTAGTTTTTATGTTTTATTAAATTAGTTTGTTATTAATCTATAAAAATTCCTTTCAGGAATTATAAAGTATTAGTATTTGCTATTATGTTTTATTGTATTCCATTTTCTTTATATAATCTACTATTTACTATTAAGTAAAATTTAAATAAGAAGTCTACTAATATTAGAAACTAATTAGGAGAGATACTTGAATAGTATATCAATAATATTATAATAAGTTTAAAGAGTTTATATTCAGAATGAAAACTCTTTACTAAACTATAGGAGTAGTAGTAATAAGGAGTCCTAATAGTAATATTTTATATAAGCCTTAAGGTTTAGATTTGTGATAATTACAACTTTTAGATGAATTTTGTTAAGATTTAATCTAACGCACTTATAGTTTTAATTGTAAGGATTTCAAGTAAATACTATCATAATTATCTTATATTTCTTTTTTCGAGAAGTAGTTATGTAGAGTTTAAGGAGATGTTAAATCTCTTATAAAGAGTATAGAGGGATAATAAATTATAAAATACCTTATTCTTGTAAGTATTTCATTTTATCTTATTTTTAAGAAGTTTAAAAAGATTCTTAACCTTATAATTTTAATAATTACTTTTAACTTTAAATATCAAATTTGAGTCTTAATTAAGGGGTTTTGTATATAGATTATTACGATAAAGTCTTTTATTACTATAAAGTTAAATATTAAAGCTAAAGATATATTTATTTCTAATAAGAAGTAATTTCATTTTTATTTTAACTAATTATAAGTTAGTATTAGTATGAATGCTATTATTAAGTAAACTATATAGTTAAATCTATATATAGAATACAAAGCTTAGATATTATACTGAATATAGGGCAAAAGTAACTAAATACATCTCTAAAATATCGAGATATTTAATTACTACTAACTATAAGTACTATTATCAGGTTAATTATAGTACTAAAGTAGCTAAAGCTATAGTAATAGGTGACTAAGTAGTCAATCTACTTATTTAGACTAATAAGAATAAAAGGATTATTATATAGGATTATCCTTATAATATATAATATATTTATACATATTATAACCTAAATATAAGTATTTTAAATAGAAAGAATTAGCTATATACTATTTATATAATCAATTAATTATAATATTTACTAATAATAAACTAATACTAATTAGTAGTATTTTACTACTATTAGTATTACTTACTATTACTTAACTATAGATTAATAAGGAATAACTTAAAGAAATAAGATTAAAATACTTCTTAAGAAGGTTTCTAGAAATCTATATAGTACAAATAGATAAACTTAAAAGTATTATAATTATATACTACTTTGAAATATTAAGGTAACTTCTAGAAACCTATATAGTAGAAATAGAAAAAGAAAGTAAATTTATAATAACTTATTAAGTTAATATTATTTATATCTACTATATAATAAACTCATAGTTTAGATTTCTATGAACTTATTAAAGTAAAAGTATAATAATAAATATAATAAGATTAATATAAATAAGGAAGAAAGATTTAGAGTATATTACTATCCCTTATTATTATTCCTTAATATTTTATATATATTTAGAAAGTAGAGAAGTAATGAAAGGATTAACTTGATAATTATAATATTATAATAAACCTTCTTCTAATAATAATAATTCAAAACCTATTGGAATCTAAACCTCAAGATTTAAATTTTAATAAGTAAATTAATTCTAAATATTATATTTATATAAGAAGGAATTCTAAAAAGGAATTTGAATTTATTTAGTAACAAAATCCTAGGAAGTAGTATAGAGAAACTAGTAATAGAAAATGACTATAAATACTTCTAATACTTCTTTACATATATTCTATAAATAATTATAATAGACACCTTTAGGGATATTAAGAAACGTAATAAATTTATAATATTATAATAAATAATATTAAAGCTAAGGGTATTATAAAATTATTATTTATTACTCCTATTCCTAAGTACTTCCTAAGTGTTCTCCTATATATTAAGAATATAAAAGGTTGACTAATATTACTTATAAATAATATAAGGAGAACTTGATAGATATTTAAATATATAGCCATTTAGCTAAATATAATTACTAAATATCCTAGAAACTTAAAAGAGAAGATATTTAATACTTAATAGTAAGACTTAAAATATAAAGAAGAGGGATAACTATAAGAAATAATATAAGAGGGAACTACTATATATTAATTAGATAAAGTAGATATCCCTACCTATCTAATAGATATAATAGCTATTATTTTTAGATTTATATTCTATAAGATACTAAGAAGAAGTATTACTCTCTATAATAATAGATCTATATAATAATAACTTATAGTACTTATTTTCTATTGTTTATTATCTCTATCTACTATTCATAATATATCTATATTATTATAATATATAACTATAGCTAAAAGAATTAACTTAATTATTATTCTGATTTTAATATTATTCTTAACCCTAACTAATTATAGAATCTTATATATATTATTATATATATTATTAAATATAATATTTAGACTGAAACTTATCTTAAAGAATCTTTAAGAATTCTAATTAGACCATATATATTAAATTCTATTAGAAGGAAGTTTCTAGTTAATAGTTATAATGTATCTAATAAATATATATATTTCTAACGTTATAATATTTAGAGAAATACGTTTATTTAAAATATAATAAAACTATACTAATTGTAAATAGTTTCTTAGCTTATTATTTTGAATTATATCTTCCTTATTACATCTTATTCATAATCTTAAAGAAATATAAACTAATTAGAATATAACACTTTATATGAATAAGTATAAGAGGATATCTTATTAAATTAAAATACAAATACTAATGAATATACATTAGAAAGTTATATCTAAATAATAGGGAGAGTAAATTATATTTTCTAATAGAAATATAAATGTTAGTAATATATATATCTATTACTATACATAAATATAAAGAAAGTAAAGCTTCTATTTTAAAAATTGAGAAGATACTTATTAACAAGTCTTTAAAGATTAAGAAGAAGTATATTTTAATATAATAAAGAGACAAATATTATGATTATTTAAAAATTACTTTATTAATAAAAGAATATATTTCTTTATAAGTAAAAAGACTATAAAGAAGAAACTAATCGAACTACTTAATAAAGATATATTAATATAATAGATAGAAGAAAGTATTAAAAGTAATTAGAAGGATTATTACTACTTAAAATAAGATATTAAGAAGAATTTAGAATATATCAAATAACTTTTAAAAATTAGAAGGTTTATTCCTATTAAGAAATAACAACTTTCTATACTAAAAAGCTTAAAAATAAAAATAATCTAATATAAATAATACTATTAATATTAATTATTAAGAGTATATTGATACTAAGCCTATAGCTAGTAAAACTAAACATTTAAATAATACTTATATAAAACCTTATTGTAAAGGATAGTTCTAATTAGAAAGAATAGTAATGAATAGGATTATAAAGACTCCTAAAGCTTTATATATACCTTAAGAAAAACTCCTAAATATCCCGCAAGTAGTATATTATCTTTAGCTAATTTTATAAAAAGGTTAAAATATTATTTAATAAGGTGTATTAATTAAGTAATAAATATATAAATAAGGCTTATGAGATTTTTGGAAATAAAGAATAGATATTTATTATTAAATATACTAGTTATAATACTAAATAGAACTTTATAAAAAGAATGTTTTGTAGTATGTTAATGAGATAAATATATATATTATAAGATATTAATTATATTGATCTAAAATAATTCTTCAATTATTTGAATAGCTATGAGAGTTAAAATACATTTAAAACTCCTATAGCTTATTACAATTGCTATAAAGAATAGAAAAATATAAACTTTAAGATAGTTACTAAAGATTATAGCTATATTAATATAATTCAAATACTTAAAGTAATAGTAATTAGAATTAACCTATTTAGATATATCTATTTAAACTCTTAAGACTTATAAGAAAAACTTAATAAAGAGATATATACCTATATACTAAGTATATAATAAAACTAATATCTTCTATAATATTATTAATAAACTAAAACGAATTATTAATAGAGTATATAAAGAGATTATAGGAATCCTTAGAAGTTAATAATAATAATCTAAATAAAAAAGTAATTATAATATAGATTATAATTAGTGTCTAGCTAATTATATATATAATAGTTAAGGAATATAGTTAATATTTTAATTATTAATAATTATATTAACCTCTATATTAAATAGATAATAATAATACCTTAAGATTACTTTATAAGAAATCTTAAAATAGAAATATATATTATAAATACTAAATATATTTAA